>JANHFL010006265.1:31773-43648 GCA_032468155.1 Oxyrhabdium leporinum
GAGAGAGAGAGAGAGAGAGAGAGAGAGAGAGAGAGAGAGAGAGAGAGAGAGACTTCTTTTCCTGAGGATGTGTGTTGCCATTTTTAGATTCATATCTGTTCTTAGTTTCTAAATTCCTTCTGGTTACCAAATCTTATTTGCATACTGATTCTTGTTGGATGGTCCCTGCGTAACAGGGATGACTTCTTATATTAAACTGATGGCAATTCTACCCTCCTTTCCCCCCCAAAAAAGCTAAAGCAGGGGTGTCCAACCTTGGCAACCCTAACATTTGTGGACTTCAACTGTCAGGTGTGTTTGAATGTAAAATCCACAAGTCTTAAGGTTGCCAAGGTCGAACATTCTGAGCTAAAGTTTCTGTTGCAATAACAAATACACCCATGAGTGAGATTCAGCAGAAAAAAATCAGCTGAGATGTTTTCAGCTGAAGATGAATTCAGCTAATCCTACCAAGGCTAATTATGTAAATGGACTCCAGGCCATTTGGATTATGAGTTATGGAAAACAAGTTATCAGTGCTCTGAGAATCAGCCTGTATCTGAGCCCTGTAAAATCAGTTCAGTTTCTATTTTAAATGGTGGCTTTCATCATAGCAATTAATTCCTTTCTAATATTCCAATATTTTTCTTTCCATTCTACCTTATATCATTTTTATTGCTGTCAGGGATGATACGTGAATATGCATCAAAGAGTGCTGAGAAAAGCATTTTTGGAAAATGATATCTGACCATTTAAGATATGCTGATTTACTTTAAAAAAAATAATAAACATTAATGGCAGTTACATCTAAGCACTGGTTGGAAACAGAAACTCTGACTGGTTGCAATAATCACTGGTGATCAAACCTAAGGAGGAGGGGAGGAAATAAAATGGGTTGAAGACAATTAACCTGTGATTCATAGCATAATCATATGATTTTACTGATGCATTGGGAAGCAATAAATGGAAAAATGAAGTAGAGTTCTGTAATCTAATGTAAGAACCGGGCTTCTGCAGGAAGGAGGGTGGGGGAAAGTCAAGATGTTGGCAATGATACCTGCCTCATTTTTACCGGGTTGTAACTGTCATTTGACCTTTTCAAATATACACTCCTAACTTTGGCTGCTGCTGCAATTGTGGGCTCAATAAAGGGATACTTGACAGGTCATAATTTATAGGTTTCAGATCTGCATTATAGATAATATGTTGGGGGTCACTGCAGAGTTGCAAGGAGTGGTGGCAAGGTTCATGTCAAAAATGGCACCCTGAAGCCATGGATTGAGCCATCCATTTTCTTTTTATTCTTTTTATGTTTTCCATTCCCACCCCTGTCTTCTTAATACTGCTTTACAGTGCTTTTACAGCTCTCTCTAAGCAGTTTACAGAGTCCGCCTATTGCCCCCAACAATCTGGGTCTTCATTTTACCCACCTCTGAAGGATGGAAGGCTGAATCACTGTTCTCTGTTCTTTCTTCCTTCCTGTAGCAAAATGCTTGTTAAAAAAATAGATCACTCTTACATTTTTTAGAATTGTATTTATTTATTAACAATATTTATTGATTACCCCACTCACATGATTCTGAGGTAAACAGCAAAATCAGAAACTGCAAGTCCCCATAAAATAATCCACAAAACTAAATAAGAACATAGTGCAAAATAAAATCCAGGGACTATTTTTCATCTTGAAAAGGCATTAAAATCATCACTAAACCATCATTAAATCCTGCTAAAAAGCAAGCTTTTAAGAAATTTCTTAAAAGCACAGAGACCAAGGACTGCCCAATGCCAAATGGGATGAGTTACAACATTAAGTCATGCCCTTATCGCCATACATTTAGATTGCAATGTGATATACCTTGGGTATCTTTAAAGACCACCCTAAAGCTATGATTTTACAAAAGGGTATACTGTGGTATTAGTAGGTAGGCTTAGGAACACTTAGTGTGAGGTCTTTCTTAGCTTGCCAATTGTTGAAGAAAGAATGGCAGAACCTGGGGATGAAGTTAAAAGAGGGATCAGTCTAGAATCTCTACATAGCAACAAGCAAGTCTGACCTTTCTTGAATCTGTGGATCCTTATTTAAATACAGGCAGGTGTTAACCATTAGTTGAGTACATGCATAGGTATAATTAGCAATACATTTAATTGGATCTTCATGTATAGACCTGATCTTTTCCACATGACAATTGGCTTCTGTATACAATTCAAAATGCTGGTTTACAGTTTGGTGCCAAGGGTTTTTCTAGAACTGACTTCTGAAAATAGAACTGGAAAAACTCGACCTTGTATTTTCATGAGATTTGGGGTCTGGAATCAAGAAATGATATTTTTCCTTCAAAGGTTCTTATATTTCAGAGATTTGGGGAAGTTTAATTTACTTTCAGGAGATATACATATGTGCCAAATACAATTATAGTATGATGCTAGCATCTGAAGTGTTGGTTGATATTTGTGATGAGAAATACAATACATAATCTCTGTGCTGGGGTAGAAAAGGACATTACTGATGGATGATTTCAAAAGTGATTTAGTCTATGGTGTCTGATTACATTTAGTAATCACATTTAAGTAGTCATCAGTTAACAACAGTAATTAGAACTGGAATTGCCATCGCCAAGAAATGTTTTTAAGTGAATCCCACACCATTATTAAATACAATCACATGGTTGCCATTTCAAACTTCCTATCAGCTTTCCCACAATTTGTCAGAAATTGACAGTGAACATTGCAAATGGTGAGGATGTGATGGCAAGAACTTCATAGACTAATTGTAAGTACCACTCATTTAGTGCTTCCATTAGTTCAAATGTCACTGAATTAGTGGTCGCAATGTGGGAACCACCTATACTGAGCTGATGGAATGAGGTGTAAAGTGATTGAAAAAAAAACAGATATGAATGCTCTTTTGTGCTTGGTAGTATCAGATGATGAAAGGAGTGCTGAGGTGAAGTAGTAATTCAAATAGAATGACAGAGCCTTATGAATATACATATGTGTGTGTGTGTGTGTATTTTTACTGTGGTTCAAGAGGTAGCTGTTTGAGCTTTAACACTTTCTTTTTCCTTGGCTCATTATGGAAATTGTCCCTTAATAGCTGAGAAACCATTTGAGCTCTGATTGCTTTGCATCTAGTGATATATCAGAGTATCAGAGGGCCCAATTTTAATAGTATCTGCTAATAAAGCTAGCTAACATCTCTTTTCTTTTCCTGTAGTGGAATCTTTGAAATGGCAACATTTTTAATATCTAATTAAGTTAGCTTAAGCAGCTCTGTCTTTCTTTTATAATAATATATATTTTCCCCTATGTATACATCCCAACTGAATCTAAACTAAATCTTCCTTACCTTCTCTTCTTCCTTTCTTTAATATTAAACTTTTTAAAAACTGCTTATTTCAGATATCAGAAACATCTGGTTAAGAAGATTTAAGAAGTTTTTAACTAGATTTTTCTTTGAAATGAAGAGTATTGCTAATTTAAAATATTGTAGTCTAATTAGGCAGATACTAATCTCAATGCAGATTTATTGCCATTTAGCTAATATTTTAAAGTTCATCTGATATTCAGTAAAAATTCTTAAATCTGAAAGACTCTTAAAGCAAAATAATCCAGTTATTTTAATATAATTGGAGAAGTTCCCAAAAATAAATTTCTTATCTTCTGATAAAAACATGTGCTCATCTTCATGAAATTAACTCAGTATTTTTGAGGCTATGCAACTCTGATTTGGTTTATGCAATAAAAAAGCACAAGATATTTTCAACAAGAGATAAAGTGTAGTTGCTTTTTGTTCTTTATCTCGAATACTGTAGAGGTAAATTTCAAAATATTGAATCAGTAAGATTCAATATAATACTGAATATAATAAATCAGTAAGAAATCTGTTTACCTTAACTTTGTTTATATTTGTCTTGCTTCTGTTTTTAACTCTTCCAAGTCCCACTGATATGTGAATAATTAAAATATTAATTCTAAAAAATAATTTAGAAGAAAAACAAATTCACAAAATGGTATAATTATATATAAGTTCCCAAAACTTACCACCATATCCAAAAATGACAGCGGGCCTGAAAATTAAAATTACTATGCAACATTGCCTGCCAAAATCTCTTCCTTTCTCTATTTTTGAAAATAACAAATTCTAATGTTAACAGATCACTGCTATCTACAATCCAGGTGTTTGTCTTCAACAAAAAAAGTAACTGATGTCTTCATAGATTCCACATGGAAGGAATTATTAACAGTGATTAAGTAAATGTCATGTTAACAATATCTCTGCTCAAATGTGCCATTAGTAGGATAAATCTAAATATTTTTTATTATTTATTTTAATATATAACTACAAAAAGGGAACAAAGCATGCAAAACTGTGTGTGGATAGATAGACAGACAGACAGATAAAATTAAAATTAACTGCATAATATTTGGTAAAAATATTTGGTAAAAATTACATTTTTAAACAATGTATTTAACCTTGACAATATATAATTGAATTGTCCAAATTTCTTCTTTAAGAGAATCAGCCAATAAGAGTTGACACATATTATCAAACTAACCTTAGATATTAGCTACGCATGCATATTTCCAGAATGCATTATGATCTATTTTGCAATTGATCAGGTCTAGTAATCAGGTGTAGTAATTCCAAAGTTCTCCATAAACAAATGCATTCCTTTTCTTTTTTTGTGCATATAATTTATCATTATACTTGTAGGTTTGAATGGAGGCATCCAAGAACCTAGATTTCTATACTATACTATAAATATCTCAGCAATAAGGAAAATGCTAAAGGACATACCAAACCATATGTATTAGCACACCTTCAAGTTTGTTCCATCTTACCATAATATCATCAACCAAGCTTTTAAAAATATTATTTGAAGAGGGCAGTAAATACCATAACAAACAGAGTTTACATATCTCAAACCCTGAAACTATTTAGTTGCAAGTTTAGTTAAGTTACCCAAGTTGTATTTCCTAATTTCTTGTTTATCATCCACATTTATTTCAGTACTTTTCAAATTTGTTGTTAAAACTGAATTAGCATTTCAACCTGTAGCCCTGTGATATATTCAAAGCTTTATGTGTTTCCACAGAAGCCAATGCCTCTGAGCTAGACAAGACAACAAACACTTGTATTGAACACATTGCCATTCAGTAGTGTGGGACAAATTATATTCTTTTTATAAAATTTCAAAAGTTTCTAAAGTATCATTGTTTATTTGCTACTTAAAAGTAGCTATCATGTTTGCAACCCACAGTTTACAATAACACGCACACGCACACACACACACACACACACACACACACACACACCCCTACCTACCTACCTTTGCCTTTAGAAATGGAAATCCCACATAAGCTGTAAATATAATTCCTACAGTATACTTGTGGTATTACTAAGTATAGTCCTACTATACTTAGAATTAAGTTCTTGCCAAAACTTTAAATGTATCAAATACTAGTTCTCCATTTGGGTTTATAATGCCACATAGTCTTATTTTCATTCCAATCCAATACCAAATTAATGATATAGCTGAAAATCAAGGTGTTTAACCCTTTCTCTCTCCCCCGTCCCATTATTATTTGAAAGTGATAATTTTGGAAAGGAATATACTTGGACTTTTACCAATCCACAAAAATATATATATATAACACTGATATGTTTTAAATGTTTAATTGAAATTCCTATTAGATATTTTAACACACAAACATACTTTTTAAATACACAAACAAACATATACCACAGTCTTCAGACATTATTTTTTAATACATTTCTTTTTCTCCATTAACTATTGGGAATTTTGAACTATCTATTAATATCACCATTAACCTGCATTATAATATATGACCTATTCTGGTCTATAAATCAATATACTTTTCTTGCAACAATTCTTCTCAAGTATTTCTTATTGGTAAAATCTGAAAATTACTATCAGTTCTTTATATTTATTTACACATTGTCCTATAGCTACCATAAAGCTGTGTAGAACATGTTAATACTTGTTAAAAGAGCTCAGTATGGATATAATAACAACAGGTGTTCATTTTCTACCATCGGTCGTTAAGCAGAATGACTACAATCATCACTTTTCACCTGAAAAATAAAATTAAATAGTAATCCCTTGAACATGATCCAAAAAATTAACTTGTACCATATGAAAGGCTTCTACCACAACCAACCAACTCATTATGGAGTATCAAATTATGTTGCTAAATATTTACCAATAGTCTGATATCAGAAGCTGGTGCCATTTCATAAAACTTTTCATAAATATATAGCCACTCTTCTGGCCATTTTTGAATTTCCACTAATCTAACTCTTATCAATCTAATTCCTTATAAGTAGATGTTTTTTTTTCTTATCAGGGAAAATGTGAATTTCTTATAATACAAATTTACCCTATCTTACATGTCTTCAAAAAATAGAGATACCTCTCAGGCCCTTCAGCCTTCTACAATACCAACAATAAACTTATTATTGAGGGAGGAAATTACAGAGATGTAATTTTATATTGGAAAGACTCAATATGATTCCAAACCAAAGAAAGACAATGTGAGATTCAGAAAAATGGATATTTGTTCATATTTATCAAAGTAAGCAGTTTAAAGAAGAATGAAGGCATAATATCTGAGTGCATTGAAATTCACAGTAACAATAATGATACTGATGATAATAGAAAAAATGTGAGAGTAAATGAAAGATTAAAAAAATAATGAAGAAAAGTCATGATTGTTGATATTAACAATAGGAACAACACAATATTTCCCAAAGGGCTTTCAGTGGAGACATGTTTAGATTGCAGGCTTAACATTAGCTATTTTCTCTCACAATAAGAGTCTAACCTACTTCTCAGTTGAAATCGTCCCATCAAATGCATCTTCTAATTCATCGTTGAATATAAAGGATGAACAAAAATAATCCTCTCCAGAACACTGTCTCTGTGTGTGAGTGGGTGGGCTCTCTGTTGTCCAAACAAAACAATTACATTTTCAGACCTTATTTGTTAAATGACTGGCAGTAGTTCTAGATCTCTCTCCAATACAATGGTGGGCAGAAAACTGAAAAATGCTGTTGTTTTTTTTTAAAATATCTATATTGTTTTGCAGTAGTATGGGCTTGACTCAATACATTATTCCTTTTTAGAGCTGGAAAAAATGATATTTGTTTTAGCATATTCAAAGGCAATTGCTTGAGAGGATTGCTGCAAAAGGTTGTCATTGTAAGACTCTGAAGACATTCCAACAGGGTTGCGAGTACAATAGGATTTAAATCTGATTTTTTTCCGATATGCAGCTTTCTGGTATGCAGATATTTTCTATCATTCTGATTAAAAAGCTCTTGCTACCATAGATGTTTCTCCATGACAGCCACTAATGGTTATTCATCTTCTTCATTCAGAAAGTATAAAATATAAAGATATTTCTAGATGTAGCCTTGGACTTGAGGCAGCTTTTTTATGACAGGCTGCCCACTTTTTATTTTTAGTGGTATATTTAGTGGTATATTCTCCAACACTTTCATTCTGTTTTCATGACATTACAGTTCTTTTGGATATTTCTGTATTTCCTCATATGTTCTTTGACACACTTCAATGTTGAATACATATTTTAAAGACTTTTTGGCTATCTGGAGCATAATAAGCAGCTTTTGGCTCAATTCTTGATGGTAGTTCTAGAGCCATAACTGCTCTCTTGAATACTTTTCAACTGATAATAAATTGAGATGTCTGTCAAAGTTGCCTCCTTAGAAGAAGCATGGATCTATATTGCATCCATGGTGGTGTACCGAAGGAGGTGCGCTTTTTTATATTTATATCTGAGCTGAAACTTGGGTCCAAACTCTTTGAGCTAATGTTCCAAATTCGATTTTGTATCTCAAGCAGTAACATGATTACATACAACATCCATTAAACATTCTAAAAGTGCCATGCACAACATAGATTTTTATAATTGATTATCCTCATAGTCTACAGACCATGCCAGGGTCACAAGCTTGAAAGGCTTTCAGCTAGCATTGCAGGTAAAGCCTTCTCTCCATCTTCTCCATGATGAATAGTCTGCAGACAGAAGTGAGCTAACCATATTCTTTCCTCAAGCAGCTTCGAGGGAGTGCATTATGCAAAACTTGGTGGAAGCATGCCATCTTTCTTAAGTTTCACAAAGCCCTAATTAGGAATGGCATTAATGCTTCAGGAAGGGACAGGAAGAAATAAAAGACAGAAAGAGAAACAGAGAATGTCTCTTGCTCCTAAATATAATGCATGCCTTCAACCAATTCAAATAGAGGAAAAAAAACCCAAAGTGAATGTTGTGGGCGGCAATGAGAGAAAAATAGGCTAATCACAGTTGTAAAAGAAACTTCATTTTATCATGTTTTCCCATTAACCAAGGTCAACTATGTAGAATAAATGAATTCTTAATTGGTAGCTGAATGCCTAATTAGAAGTTCAGCAGCTGGTGCCTGAAGTTGGTAATAGTAGGCACAAGAAGAAAGAGAGTATAAATATTTTAGTACCCTGAATTTCAACAGGAATTTAAGGGGTGATAGCTTCTGCTGAATTGTGATGGATCTCTAGACTTTGCCCAAATATTTTAGGACATAAATAGTGGTATACCAATAAGATGTAGAAATGTGCTGTAATTACTGCCTTTCTATATTGATGGAGTGTCTTAATATAATCTGGAAAGAATACATGCTATTTTTCTTTAATCAAAAAAATGACCTGTTCTCTCACAGCAAATCAGAAAAATTTCAAAATAAATCAAATTGATTCATCTTTTTTCTGAAGCTTTTTGTTTTGTTTTGTTCTAACAATGTTTGCTGACCTTGCTTCTCTTCAAGAGCTGTATCATCAGCTCTATAAATTATATAGTTCATCTTGTGACACTGATGTTCTGTTTGAATCCCTGATTCAGGAAAGTGTTTGGCTATTTGTCTAGATTGGAAAAATCCTAAATGGCTGCATATTTTGTTTACTTCTCCAGAAAAAGATAAGTGTAATATATTTACATTTTTAATAGAAATTGGTGCAGGAGATAAAATAAGATTTTTTTTTAAAAAAAACAATGCTTCACTATCTGATTTTAAAAGTACCTGTAACTTTTAGGGAGGAGGAATAAATTCATAGGAAAGTAGATACATAAATAAATGGCAAAATGTACAAATGTATATAACTGAATTAAAGGCAGACATAACCAGCAAATTAAGAAATAAAACAGGCAGAGAAAAAGCCTGAAAATTTTATTATAAAACAAACTTTGACCATATTACTAGAAAATCATCTTCTTTGACAAAAAAGGACTACCTCAAATGTTGAAAAAAGTGACATATCAACAATCCGTTTGTTATCTTATTATTGAGGGTATAAAACCCACTGTGTGCATAAAATTTCCCATCTTTGTGAATCCAAACTAAAAACAATTAAGTAATAGTGGATTGAATAATGGAAAAATCAATAGGAAAAAAACAGGAGTTTTTTTAATTGACCAAAAAAATTAAAAATGATTCCTCATGAAAAAGAGCAATCATTACATTCTTCTTAACACCTACTGGACGGATAGAGCTGATATAAAACCAGGAGGGAAAAGACCATTCCTATTTTCAGGAGCAAAATATTTCAGAGATGGCAGATAAAAGGTCTCTGCAAACAAGAGTCCTTGAGAGAAGGAATCAAGAGTAAGGTTGCCCTGCATATCATATTGGACATTGAGATATTAGTGAGAAACTGACTTTAACATGTCCAGGATCTGTGCGATGAAATGCTTTAAGATGAAATTCAGCATTTGACCTACATTCAGAAGTCAACTGGTAAACCCAGCACTCTTGAGCAGAAGATGCTTATATCTACTTGAGCCTCTGTATTCTAGATCAGCTGAAAATATGAATTCAAAAGCAGCCCCTTATAGATCTTTTTGTGATAATTCCTTCAAAAAGTGAATAAAGTCCCTCATTCAGGAGGGGTTCGCAACTGGTTCATAAGATGGAACTGGGTGGCCCTCAATAAACTAGTGCTATGAATCAAAAGGGGACTAGGCTGCCAAAAAATATGGTGGACGGGCACCATCAAAACTGTCACAAGCCAAAGCATAGAAAAACTCAAAGAAATAGTGCAAGATTGAAAGATGTGGAGACACCTGGCCCATAGAATCGCCAAGAATCAGACCTGACTGAATGGATAACAACGTTATCATGATCATTTCAAATCAGCTGTGTCCAAAACCAAAGATGGTTATCACTCCAAGTCAGATGGTTTATAGAGCTTAGACTCTATCTTGCTGAGATTAAGATTTCCCTGGGCACCAGTATAATATAGCCTAGGTTCTGGTACTGGAAAATCCATATCTGAGTAATGGCCTGATCCCACTGAGGCTTAATGTGATGGTCCACCCATTTTTAAGAAATCATAAATAGAACCCACCAGACAATTTTCATCCTATCTCCAACTTTTCCTTTTTGGAAACCTTATTGAGGAAGTTAGTCACACAACAGCCTCAGAGAACCCAGCAGATAATTTGGATCCCAATGTTTTAGCTTGGATGCAGCCCAAACAGCATTAATCACTCTTGTAAATGACTTCTGGCAGGAATAGTATAGAGTTAGTGAGTCTAGTCTGGCTTTCCTTTATGTCTCAGACATTTTGATGCCATCAATAATGTAGGAGTATGAGCAATTATGGGTGAGTTCTTCCTTCCCATGTCTTACATAAAGAATGAAAGCATTGTCTGTTTGCCAAAGCTTCAGAGAAAAGGTGTGAACATGAAGAGCCATTATTTGAAATGGAGAGGCATCCCTTCTGCCTTAAATGTCCCCATGATATACGTTTAGCTCGATCAAATACACAAAGTCTTATTTTCTTCACTATGCTCTGATTCAGAGAAGACAAAATTTGAGTAGAATTTGATAACCTGGGTAAAAAAATCAATATTTCTATTTGTTCAATATTTTTGTAAATAACAAAGGTAATAATTTTCTGCCTTTTAAAACATAAAGGAACTACTAGAAGTTTCAAATTTGTTCAGCTTTCTACATTTAATTGCAGCATAAAACACAATTCAAAAAAAGAAAGAGAAAATAAAACAAAGCTTTATAACAAAGGGAGAAATAAAAATAGAATTCAGACAAAGAGTTGGCTCATATAATTCTTCTGAAATATAAAAATAGCTTTAAAAAGTAAGTTCTAAAGCAGCTTAAAGAAATTTCACAGACCTATTAAAATGTAACTATTAAATACTTAACTTTCAATCAATACTTTTCCTATCCAAATCTTACATAAAAGGTGAAGATCATGCAAGATTTATAATGAAGAGCATGGGGTATATGTTTGATATGTAATTACATGCATAATTAATCAGCAATTTTTACTAGCTTACAAATGCTTTGTTAGCTTTAGTTTTAAAAGCAGATACTGAATCAATTAAGAAACTTTTATGAACCTCATGTTATATTATATCTTCTCAATTAATACCACAAACACAGAGACTTATTTTGTATTGCTATCTCTGGTAGCTTTTACTGGGATTCACTTGTCCATCACTTGCTACTTAAAATATACAAATTTACTTCTCTTTCAGTGATTTTGGAATAATTAATTGCCTCTTTTTTTCTAGAAGCCTTTTAATGAAATTTTCATAAAAGAATTGTCTATTAACCTTTGTGCACCTTTTCAAAACAACAATTAAAAGGCACATAATTGTTTACAGTAGCATAATGTGACATTTTGAAACATTTCGGTGGGGATAAAGGAAGTGAACTATTAAAAAAGCAGAAAATTCAGTTGTGATAGTATGCAAGGAGGAGGTTTAAGTACAATGTAAATTATGTATATCTTGGGTTCTTATCGGGTTTTCTCCCGCGTAAAGTTGGCGGTTTCTATCGCCGTAAGAACGGCGGTTT
>JANHFL010006266.1:2745-13500 GCA_032468155.1 Oxyrhabdium leporinum
TAGATAGATAGATAGATAGATAGATAGATAGATAGATAGATAGATAGATAGATAGATAGATAGATAGATATAAATGACAGACAGAATAGATAAATAAGCCAATATTTTCCAATATTGATTTATTATGTGCCATCAAGTTGTTTTCAATTCCTAGCAACTACATAGACAAAATTTACCTATGACTTTAGGTAAGGTAATGTAAAAAGTAACATAACAACACTTTGTTTCACCTTGTTAAGGCACCTTGGACCACGGAGGTGACACAGTTCATCTTAAAAAGCATTTTGCATTGCATAAATATCGTCAGTCAGTACCAGAAGTTGCAGGAACAAGAACATTTTTTGCAAAAGAGATCATCGAAGCTCTTCAAAGATTCCAGCCCCTTCTGGCTACCGAAACTACTAGACAAGGCATCAAAATGACATGCAATGAAACACTTTAGCACCTTCCACAGGGAAAGAGTGCAAATTTGGATGCTTCACACTGATTTTTGTCAAGGCAAAGCATGTCTTCAAATGGCTTGCACAAGTACAATTAACAGCCATAGTCACAGTCTCCTTTATCTACCTATTTATTTTAAATATGATACTGGCAACTTGTAATTCTCATTCTGTCACATAAAGTTTCATACAGAGGTTGTTTTCAAAATATTTATGAAGTTATGGAAGTAATGTAAAGAAAATTAGACTCCTGTCATTTTCCTGTGGCTTGTCCTTTTCTTAAATATCTTTAAGATGTATTGTCAGTATCCATAGTAAATTAGAAAACAACAGGACCAACAATTGGATTGAACCTACCACTTAGGCAGGGAAGATAGAAAATAGAAACTATATCTTTATAGTAACCACATCATTTTCTCTGTTCTCTTTAAAGTTGCCTGCGTCTCTTCTTTGTCGGTAAATATAAATTCAACACAAAAATAGTTTGTTGCGAAAGCGACTGCCTGTGAAGGCCCCTGGATTGGGGCTGAAAGACAAAAGCAGAAGCAGTATGCTCCATCCCATATTTGGGTAGACCAGATTGCCCTGATAGACGAGTCTTGCTGGGAAAAAAACACTGCTTCTCTCAGGAACAACGGAAAAAATGTTGGTTATTGGTGAGAATTAATGCATGGTAAATAAATTTTAAAAAATCAGTCTTTGTGACATACAGCAGTTTATTTGAGAGTTCAACTAGAGGAGCGCATTGATAAAAACAGAATTTCTAGATCAATTTTTTTTTTCTGTACCTCAATAGATTTGTCTCAAACCTTGAAGAGAGAAGTATTGAAAGTATTTAATTTGGTGGACTCAATAAGTGTCCGCCTATTTCAATAATCAACAATGTTGGTTGATCTAAAAAAAAAAAAAGGAATCAGAGTTGTCTCTGATCAGTGTTTGGATGCCAGACAACAAAAAAATCCTGGAAATATAAACTGGACTTGAAAATCTAAAAGGAACGGGGGGTGGGGTGGGGGGGGTTCCATATCATAGTCAAAATAATGACATAGGTATCTCAGTGTAGTGTCAGCAATTGTACTCATTTGTGAGAATATAACAATTGGCCCTGGCTAATGCTGAAATATTTCTGGAGATCTTTGAAGCACCTTATATGTCCTATTTTCTCACTCTTATTTTCTAAGTCTGCACTAATTAAATGCATCAACTGGCAACTCATTTGAAACTGACACCCTGCTCAGACCTTTCTACTGCCATTTCATATATTCACTTCGGCATGCCAATGGAAAGGTTTTTAAACGGATGCAATTTGAACTTCATTATAAAAAAAAATGTAAATCCACTTTGGTGTGCAAATGATTATGTTCAATAGCTTTGTCGGTAAATGTAGGGCTATTGCTACTTCACTTCAGTGGTTATTATCTCATTTAATAACTACTTGGACAGAGTCAAGAATTGGTAGACAGAAGGCTTTGGTGTTAGAATTCTGGTTACATTTACTGCTTGGCTGAACTTCTCTGCAAAACTCATTGTAGGAAGGTTTTTAAATAAGTTGCCTTCAGCTTAATTAATTAAATTCTGTAATTCTACTGGCTCTCCGTTGCTGTTATTAGGTGGCAATTGGCATTTAATTTAAAAACTTCAAAAAGAGCAGGCTTTAGAGAAACAGTTAGTGGCTGTGGAGGGAGGGTTGTTTTTTTTTTTAGAAATGCCCATCTTCCTTACGAGGCAGCTTCATTTCTACAGTAGCAATGATAGTATCTGCATTCAGATTTGGAAGCATAGCCATCAATATTCTGATTACTTACTGCTACAAAAGAATCCTTAATGAAATCTATGACAATGTGTTGGCCTAACAAGATAAGACCAGAATAAGAAACTAATGCCATATAAATCAGGATTATTTTTACTGGAACAGCTCTAGTAACAGAATCTTCCATGCCTGGATGCGTGCTTCCCACACTTTATTTTGGTGTCAGCTAGGGAGGGTCTCGTCTGAGAAGCTTCCTCAAGATATTTTCTTGGCCTGGACTCGAGCCCCTCTTATCTAATTGTTGTCTTGGTTGAGGCAAGTCTAAAGCCATTCCATTTGCCTTCAGTACAGTCTATAGGAACAGGATGGCTTTCTCCTCATCAAATGGAGATTGGTCATTTTTTTAGTAGGTGTGCATTTTTGTCAAAGGAAGATTGGGGTTTGTTTGTTTTTTAAATTACATTGACTTTTTGTTTCCCTGATTTCTTAATTCCACTAAAAAGCATGTAATTCGTATGTGTTAATATTTGAAGTCAAGATTGCTTACATAAATTTTGACTTTCAGCCTATTGTTTTAAATAACAAATTCTAATGAGAGTAAGTAGGATTCTATATTGTCCGTTGTAATGTAAACATGTGACTTAAATTTTGGGGTTTGATGCCATAATATAAAATATGTAAAGACAATCTGTCCCAAGAACTGTTAATTGATTTTCAAGCAAAAATTGTCTAATTCAGTCTGTGCTGGATCCACTTAAAAGGACCAAGGCACAGCTATTGAAAAGCATATAGGCCTGAGATCTGGAAGAACCTGGTACAGTTAACACTGAATTTGGTTTTCAGACAGTGTGTCCTATACTATTGGAGAAGGAGAGGCAGAACTTGAGGAAGGAGTCAAGAGAGGAAACAACCTGGAATCATTATGTTCCTACAAGCAATTTGATGGGTCTGGCCTACCTCAAAGGGCTGAAAGAAAGGATAGTGCTTCCATTCAAAATTGATAAATATCTTGCCTTTTAAATGGTTGCCCTACTTCAGTCTAAACTGGACTGCTATTCAAAAGCAGATGACCTGAAGATGAGATTCATAGCAGATGCATGAAACTGATATAATAACCTGACAAAACGAATCTCATTTTTATTAGATGAAAACACACCCAGATCTTCTCCACATCTGAATAATGCAAAAGTCTAGTCTCTATCAATTAGACCAGGGTTTCTTAAACTGTGTCCCAGGACACCCAGGATTTTTCTACTAGAATGTGATGAGTTTCCATGAAAGAGCAAGGAGAAAAATAATTCACTTTTAAACAGCCAATTTTCTATCACTAGCCCTTTGCCTCTTGATTAAGGGGTCCAGTTTTCTTTTTTAAGTAGCCTGCTCCACAGCCTGAAAAAGTTTTAAAACCCCTGAATTAAAGGATTACATCAGAAACAATAGCTTCCCTATAAAAATAAGTTAAATGGTGCTGTATTTTTCTCCCATGACTATAACTCTAATTAGTTGCAAAGTATGTTTGTGTGGATTGTGGCAATCAAAAGTGTACCACCTGTATGTGGGGTTTCATTTCACAGGTTTTGCAAATGCTGAGTGACATGGTTCCCAAGGGGATGGGGTTAAATTCTTGGCAATACAATGTTTCACCTGCTTCCTTTTTTTTCTGGCAGATGCAAAGTGAAGAATTCTCTTTAATCATCTCTAACCTTGATTATTTTCATCAGAAGAAAAAAAAACATATTTGTTAAACATGAAAGAGGGAAAAGCCATATTTATGTTTTAGATGTATTGCAAGTTATTATTCAGGTGGGCTGCTTTTTTTCTAACATACCTTGTATTTTGTTGGCGGTATGGAATTAAATAAAATAATTTGCATTAGAAAGATATGACTTACAATATGTGCAATATTTCCAGGTTTCAAAAAAAAAGAGTGTACTTTAGCACCTGCTTCATGCTAACAGTGAAGCCTTGAATAATTTATAATTTGTCAGGTTGATGGTTCGGTTCTCATTTCTCAAGCTGTTCGTCATAAAAATGGAACCTGTCAGATAACATAATATTGGTGAAGTGTCCTTAGTTACTTGCAATGGGTTCCAAGTTCCTAGAGGTTAGCAGGGTACATTGTCATTCAGCTTGATTCTTAGGGACCCAATAAAGTACTGGGAGATATGGCATCAGACAAAAAGCAGCTTAAACTAGGTAGGGAAGTCATACTACAGTTCAAGTAGGAAATAATCTATCCTTTTGATCCTGGGCATTTAGTCAAAAATTTGATTTACCCTCCACTTTTTAAAAGAAATACTTTTATACTTCTTGAATGATAGGTAGTCCTTGACTTGCATTTGTTTAGTGATTATTTGAAGTTGCAGCATGTCGGGTATGGGAAATCATTAGCCAGGATAGAGTTCAAAGTTTATTCCATACAATCTATACACAAGATCTACTAATGGTCTAGGCAAATTGGTACTAGATAAGAGTCAAACGGACCTCAAGGAGGGCTGGACTTAAGGGGCTGCAGACTTATGATGTGTTTGACCCTGCCCCTGGGCTCAGTCTGGTCAGCTCCTACAGAACAGTACTAGAAAAAGTGACTTATGACTGTTTTTCACACTTATGACCATTGCATTGGTCAAGTGATCAAAATTCTGAAGCTTGGCAACTGGCATGTATTTATAACAGTTGCAGTGCCCTGGAGTCATGCGATCATCTTCTGCAAATCTCTGACAAGCGAAGTCAATGGAGAAGCCAGACCCATTTAACAACTGTGTTACTAATTTAACAACTGCAGCGATTCGTTTAACAACTGTGGCATGAAAGGTCATAAAATAGGGCAAAACTCACAACTGTCTTGCATAGCAGCAGAAATGTTCTGGCTCAATTGTGATCATAAATCAAGGGCTACCTGTAGATGGTTTTCTTCTCTGGGCAATATGACAGAGGTACTTTAGAGATTCTCCCCACATAGATCCACAGAGTAATTGTGAAAAACATCCTTAATAAATACCAAAATAAATCCCATGTCTGAGTTCCTGCACATTTTCCTGCATATGAAATTCAGTGTTTGGAATGAAATCTAAGCTGGCTAAGGATGGGTGAATCTGTCAACTTCAGTTTGGTTCTGTGTTTGTTTTTTCATGACTGATATTGTCAACTTTGTCGCCTCTGTTGTCAACTTTTTCAAAACATGTTGATTTTAAAGGCAATTCTTTTGCATCAGCTTTTTTAAGGCAAGAGTGACCGACGTCTTTGGCTCTGTTCACTGCTGACATCTGGGCTGCAATCTGCATCCTGATAATTGTGATGGCCTGCATGTAGCCCTTTCCCAGACATATTTACATGCTACGGATCTCTTTGTTGACATTTAAAATGTTATCCAGTTTGATAGTATTCTAACTTACTCCCTGATTAGTACTTAACTGTCTAGCGCCAATTTAACATGATTTCTAGCCAAAATACCATTGGAGGTTTGTCAAATATTGTGGGAGTTCAATATAAATTACATTCATAATACCTCTCCAATATGCAAAGGTAGTAATAGGAAAGGACAACCAGACAGTTTGGCATGATTTTCCATTTTTTCCCTATCTCTGGTGATTTCTATCAAACACTACACTGAAAGCAAAGATTGGTTCTTTGTTTAATCAAAGGCTATCATCTTCTTTTATTCTATATCCTTTAAAGTTACAGATATTTCCTCTTTGTCCTTTGTATGGATGATCATCCTTTCTCTAGGATGTCTGAAAGGTGACCGATAACATTCCTGGTTTATCATTCATTTAGGATTAAATTAAATAAATTAGATTAATAAGATGTTATAGAGAAGACTGGAGAATGAATGAATGGGGCAGTTAGCAAAGTGTGACTTGAGCGTCAGGCTTTCAAAATTTTGTTATTGTATTCTACTGTATAGGTTCTATTGATTGATGGCACGGACATCCTGTCTCATTGTCTGGAGACTGTGGGGTCTGGATGGGGCACAGTTTCAGCAAAGTTTCAGCAAAACTCTAGCAATACTGAGTGACCTTGGGTGTTTGTACCTTCTGGTGCTGGATCTTTTCTGTGCTTGATGTTGGAAGAGGTGGCACTGCCTCAGACGGACCCAATACAGAATTTGGAGGGTCCTCTTGGGTTTGTGAATCCTGCTGAAATGGCAGGTGCCACCCACCTGTGACAAGAAGGTCCTTTGCACACCTTCAGGTTGTGCAGCAGTTGTACACATTCCTGGACTGGGGTGCCCTGTTCATTGTGATTCATGCCCTCCTTTCTGGACTACTACAATATTATTTACATGGGCTGCCATTGAAGAGGACCCTGAAACTTTAAATGGTACCAAATGGCTAGTAAATGGTGCCACCTATTTTGGCACATGGAGGTAGGAGATGACCCGGCTAACTCTGAGGGAGGGGTCAAATGCATCATCAGTTTCGAATCCCTTCATGCCCACAAGAGATCTAAGTCCAGCCTACCTTGAATTCCATTGACTCTTATCTACAACTCTCTTTGACCATTAGTAGTTCTGATTCTTGTAGAATGCTTTAGCATACAATAAACTTATTCATTTGAACTGCCTGGTCTCCTGATTTCCTGTGTTTGACAATGTATAATATCTTTATTCTGTGAGATTCATTGGCTGCCAGTGTGCTTACAGTTGCAATACAAGCTGTTGGTTGTCACCTTTAAAGCTTTTCATGGCTTGGACCTGAGTTACTTGAGCCATGGTGATGCAATGGTTAGTATGCAATAGTGCAGACTAGTTCTGCTGTTTCCTGACCTGGCCTACCTTGAAGGGCGAATGGGTATTCAGTAGAAACATTCTTGGAACTCCTGCTGCATTAACAGAGGGGTAGAATCAAGATCATATGAAGCGTTATATCACTTTATAATGCCTTTGTAAGACCACATGTGGAATTCTGCATTCAGTTCGGGTCACCACAATATTAAAAAAGGTGTAGAGACTCTAAAAAGAATGCAGAGAAAAGCAAAAAAAAGATTATTAGGGGTCTGGACATTTAAACATATGATGAATATGGATAGTCTAACAAATAAAAGGATAGGGGTGACATGATAGCAGTCTTCCAATGTGTAAGTAGCTGCCACAAAGAGGGGCTCAACCTATTCTTTAAAGCACCTGAAGGCAGAATAAGAAGCAATGGATGGAAACTAAATCAAGGAGAGAATCAACCTAGAACGAAGGAGAAATTTCCTGACAGAAACTGTGGGATGACTTGCCTTCAGAAGTTTGGGGCACTCCATCACTGGAGGTTTTAAAGATGGGATTGGACAGCCATTTGTCTGAAATGGTATTGGGGATCCTGCTTGAGCAGGGATTAGACTAGAAGACCCCCCCCCCAAGATGGCTTCCAACTCTGTTATTCTGTTATTAACAAAGGTCTTATCCTTTTTTTTCTCCTCACTATAGAGAGAGAGTATGCAACCAGGTTCTTCCATCCCTAACCCACTCACTGACACCCAATTCTGTCCACAGGACTATTTCACTTTAACTGAATTTTTAAAATGCTTCTAATGCTTTCCTCAGGACACCTGTCTCATTCTTTCCTGCTGAGTGGTTATCAAATGAAGCATTGCTATAAGCAAATTCAGCTGGGATGGAGGTTTTTACTGCACAGAAACAATCCTTCAGGGTCATTGAATCTGGAGGGATCTGGATATTATTCAGGACATGTGCAGTTGGCTTACAATCTGAATGCACAGCATAAAACGAATGCTGATCATTCAATATTCATCACTGGTGCTAATGAGTCTATGTAGTAAATTTGGCATTGTGGAGAAGGGGGATGCCATAGCAAAAAAAAATTAAAAAAAATATTTGCACGCTCCTCTAAATAAAGCATCAAGGAGGCCTGTCACTGCCTAATATACACTTTGCCTTATTATTATTTATAGAGTAACAGACATCTTAGTTACTTTTCAATACGCTGTCGCAACTCAAAATCAAAAACAAGCTACTTACTTTCTCTTTTGTGACTACTAATTAGAACTGAGCCAAAATTCCTCAGAAGGTATTTGAGATAATTCTTTTGTGAAGTAACCCTCTTTCTGTAGAGAAAAAAAAATGTTTGCCACGTTTGTCAAATAATACTACATCTAAACCATCAACACCAACATGATCATTTTTGTCATCACCATTTTCATCTCCACTTCATGTTTACCACATCATTCTAGGATCAGGCTACTGTGGCAGGTGCAAAACGATAGCTAGCTATCCAGTGGGATAGCCGGTTCTGCTTAAAATGATTGGACAAAAGAAAAATCCAATAAAATAATATCACCAGCACCACAATTATAATCCATACAATAACTATAAATGTATATGAAATTATAAATCACGATTCAAAGGTTGGTAGTGGGGAGACATGTCCCTCTTTCATTCTAGGAGGAAAGCATTTCTCCATGTTCAGAAAATGCAAACAAACAAACCATTTAGTGGACAAATATGCCAGCAAAGCAGAGGAACACCCATGGGATCATTACTCTCAGGACTCAAAGCAGAGATTATAGTACTGTGTTTAGAAAGTATAGCGCACACACACCAATTCATAAAACCTGAAGTATGGAATTGGTATGTCGATGACACCATCATAATAAAAAAGGAACAACTAGAAAAGACATATGAAATAAACAATCAACATCATCTTCAAAAGAATGAGATTCACAGGGGAAGAAGAAAACAACACCACATTACCCTTTCTGGATATCCCCACCAGCAGAAAAAATACTGGCAAATTAGAAATGCAAGTTTATTGCAAAGTCACCCACACTAATCAAGTGCTCTACTACCGTATGAAAGTAAGAGTAAAAAGTAAGTAAAAACCAGAGGCAGGCTGCTCTTGCTCTGGCTAGAGGTTCGCTGGTCGCGCGTGCGCAATCGCTTTGCTCTCTCTCGCTGCTTTGGGGCTTCTGCAAAGCTGCAGGGAGGCAGCTGATGATTAAAGCAGCTCCGGTGAGTACAGCAGGGGCAGCGCGAAGCTCACCTGGGCAGCGTGGGTGGCGGAAAGGTGTGTTATTTAGCGATAGCTTAGGGCAAGGTTGGGTGGGCGGACCCAGCCAGAGCTCAGAGCAAGAGGTTAGCCTGAACCATGCAGCAGCCCACCCCTGGTAAAAACCCAACCTACCACAAAAGTAACTGGGGGAAAAAAAACATTATTCAGACAAATACATTGCAGCAGAACATCAGAAAAAGGAAACTGCCTATACAACATCTTCCAGCAAAGTAAATACCCACACAGTTTTATCAAACACTCAGCCTACTATAACACAACCAGCCCAAATTATGCAAAGGATAATCTCAAAAGCATATCAGAAACCACCAACAGAACGATTATAACAACAGGGCACCACAGCACATAAACCAACTCAAACCCCCCAAAAACTTCTTAAGTAAACCAAAGACCCAGTAATCCAAGAAATAGACACAGGAGTCGTCTACAACATACAGTAAAAGCTACAACAGCCACTATGTAAGACAGACAAGCAGAAGACTAGCAGAGTGCATCCATGAATACCAATTAGTAGTCAAAAGATACGATGAAAACTTTTTAATTTCACAATACAGGGGCAAACTTAATCACAGTTTTAACTGGGAAACTCTGAACACCCAAGACCTAAAGCAAACCCAAAAACGCTAGAGAATTCCTGGTTCAGATAAATTTCAGACAAATTAGCCATCAGCAGGCAGATAAGTATAAACCATTTTTTTCACATCATTCAAAGGAGACAACAAAAAAGCTGAAAAGGAAACAAAAAGACCAGAACATCTCACCAGCAATCAACTCAAAGATAAACAGGGATTAACACTAAGAAACAAGCAGTAAACAATACCTAATCAAGGAATTAACATCTCACAGACAATCAAGTAGCCTAATCGGGGAACTACACAGGAGAAAACCACCCCACCAATACTGACAGGGAAGCTACTGTATATAAACAGGGAGCAAATCCCTCTATCTTCTAGCATTGAAGTCATTACCTAGTCCTGGGTCTTCTCTGAGCTTGATTTGTTTGCTTACAGATATAATGAAACATCTGCAAGCAGACAATCAAGCTCAAAGAAAACCAAGGACTCCACAAAATGACCTTTGCTCATTGTTGATGCCCTATTCAGCTGCTATCAAACATCCAAAAATAGGGCTGAGACTGTACATGCCTGACTTTTTCAAAGAGTATAAGAAGAAATGTTGCAGTTCCAGATTTTAGATTCTCACCAGTTTCCTCATATGCAATTTGATAAGACCTTGTAGCTTGGATGTTTGCGTCCGTAGTAAAATTCTTCCATCTCTAGTGCTGATCGCATTGTTTACTGTTATTTGTATAATATCAGCAAAGATGATGGGTTTCCTCTGCAGAGTGCTGCATCTAAGATTCAACAAGTGCAGATGGGAAGGGAGTGGAGGAAACAGGAGTAAACAAAGCAGCAATATACAGTGTTTTGCTTGTGTATCTTTAGGTTTAATTAGAGCCCAAGACACAGAAAGGGAAGAGTGCATCACTTCTGCCAGCTCGAAGGCTGCATCTAACTTTGCATAGCATGATGGAGGGCGGGGAGGGGGG
>JANHFL010006266.1:25327-36933 GCA_032468155.1 Oxyrhabdium leporinum
TCTCTCTCTCTCTCTCTCTCTCTCTCTCTCTCTCTCTCTCTCTCTCTCTCTCTCTCTCCCTCCCTCCCTCCCCCTCCCCCCTCTCTCTTTTGTTAAAAGAGCTGCAAAGTTGAGTAATGGCACAATGTTATCTTCAAAAAGAACTCACACTTCTCACTATCTTGAGCTTTGCTTTAAAACCATAGTATCGATACATGTATATTTTCTTCCACTTTTCTGCAGCAAAACCTTTCCTTGTCTCAATCAGCTCTATTTCTTTTCACTGATTAGACTTTCTTATACATTGTTCAGAGGTACAGATTTGTTTCTCCCCTAAGATTAAGGAGAGTTCAAAACAAGCCACTGATAATTCAGAGCTGGTATCCTGCTATACATATCAATGACAATTACTCAAAACATTGTAAGATAAGGTCAATCCTATTATTGTATAAATTAATAAATTGGTCAGGAAGTATTTTCCTTTTGCATGATTATCTGAGGAAAAAAGTTATCTCCTTTAGAGAAAAATCTTGTTCTCTAAATATGAGATAAATATTACCTTAGGATACTTCGCTTTTGTACACTTTGCTAGAATTTATTGTTGTGTATGTAAATCTGCTGTCAGATCTGAAGGGACCTTGCTCAAGAATCCCATCGAGGTGTTCAAACGTTGTGGCTGCTCCATCACTAGGGGCTTTTAAGAAAAGACTGGACAGCCACTTGTCTGGAATGGTATAGGGATCTCCTGCTTGAGTAGGGGGTTGAACTAGAAGATCTCCAAGGTCCCTTCCAACTTGTTATTCTGTCTCTTCCTCCTCTTCCCTCTATAAGTTTAGCAGGAAACAGAGAGAAAATCCCACCCCCTCTTCCTTACATATCTATGAGAATGGATATTCAGCATTGTCCAACTTAGCTTTAAAGTTGTAACATGTGTCTATGAGAGCTGGAACATCGAAAGACTGAAGAAATGAAAAGAGATGCTTTTAAAATGTGGATAAAATTGTTGGGAATACCTTGGGTAACGAGGACAGCATTATTTAATACTAAGTGGAATAAAACTAAATGGCACTGATAATAAGTCTGAAGTTTAAATACTTTGGACACATAATACAAAAGCAGGAGACAATGGAGAAGACTTGGCCTGGTGCCTGAAAAAGTGAAAGGCAATTAAGGCAGACCAACAGTAAACAAGTGGTTAGATCCTTTCATCAATGACAGCTTGAAGGATCTCAAAGCAGCATTTATTGAAGAGAGTTATGGTGAAATGATGCCCATCAGTCAGTCAAAGATGTCTTAAGAGACTGAAAAACAACAGTTGTATCATGAAAGCAAGCACCAGCTTGAGGTACCACTACCATATTCTGTTTTATTGAATCCTGCTGGCCCTGCACTTTAGGAAAAAAGAAAACACAGTGGCTGGCATTGGACTTACTATTTTAGTAAAAAAGAATAAATCAAAATGAATGAGAACTTCTCAAGGATGGGAATTTCTTTGGCCTTGTTCTATCAAGTGTTGACAGTGGCTATATTTTTATGGGACTTTTGTCAAGTTTGATATAGCTCTTCTTCAGCTTCCAACAAATCAGTACTATATATATATATTAGCATAATTATATAACATGATATCTGTATACAGGAGGTTCTCAATTTGCAACCACAACTGAGCCCAACATTTCTGCTGTTCAGTGAAACATTTGTTAACTGAAATGTTTCTCCTCATTTTATGACCTTTCTGGTCACAGTTAAATGAATCACTGCAGTTGTTCAGTTAGTGACACGGTTGTTAAGTGAATCTGGATTCCCCCATGGACTTTGCTTGTCAGAAGGTCTTAAAAGGTGATCCCATGAACTTAGGATACTGCAACCATTGTAATTATAAGTCGTTTGTCAAGTGTTTGAATTTTGATCACAGGACACTGGGGATGATGCAATGGTCGTAAGTGTGAAAAAATGGTCCTGAGTCACTTTTTTCAATGCTGTTGTAACTTTGAACGGTCAGTAAGTGAACTGTTGTAAGTCAAGGAACAATTATAGTCACCTTTTCTTCCTTCTTATGAAAGAGGAGGATAAGAAACAGAAGGAGGTGGCAGCGAAAAGGAGACTTCTTAAGCAATTAGAGACAATAATTATATTAAGATAGTTTAAGAAGTGCTATTATTCATGGCACGTTATATAATGAACTATAATGACAATCTTTTTTAAAAAAATACTTCACCTGATAGCAGCAAAGTCAGGGATCAAAGAGGCATCCCTAATGAATAACAGATAGTATGCCAAAATTCTCATTACAATGAACAAACGTGTTTAAAAAATAAATTAATAAATTAATAAATTAGAAGTACAATTCCAAAATTAAACTGTCTTTTTAACGTTAATTCAAAAGTAGGGTTGGAAAGATTTGTTCTTAACTCCTTTTATTAAGACAAAGAACATAAC
Organism: Oxyrhabdium leporinum; assembly: GCA_032468155.1. Lineage (NCBI taxonomy): Eukaryota > Metazoa > Chordata > Lepidosauria > Squamata > Cyclocoridae > Oxyrhabdium > Oxyrhabdium leporinum. Next base: position 27,743 of record JANHFL010006266.1, read on the forward strand.
AAAGTGAAGACATTTCTCCGAAAGAATGAAAAATCTTTAAAGAGAAAAATCTTTAAAGTCACTTTTGGTGACTGAACATCTGCATAACAACAAAAATAACGAAAGCATGTCCTACGTTATTTGGGGATTTAAAGATTAAATGTAACATCTTAACAGAGATTGCAAACAATCCGTGTACTCTAAATTTTGTGCCTTTGTGCGGAGAGTTTCTTATAAGGTAAAAATATGGAAAGGAGACTTCATTTTATTAAATTAGGCTTATTTTACCTAACCACAGTATTTATACTTGCCACGCCAGGAAGCAATACATAATTTAGTTTTGGGATTTTTTAAAACTAACTTTCAATCTACCTTGGGAAATCATATTTAGTTTTGGTAAATATCCCTTTTAAGGTCTTTTATGGCCTCTGTAAAATGAAATTTTCTTTCTCATAAATATAAACATTATTTTAACAAATGTTATTGTAAAATGTATGTTTTCTTTTGTTGTATATTTTCTCTATAACCCTCATTGGATTATGACTAGGATTTATAGGTGCTTTATTTAACAAGACAATACTTGCTAATTTACATTTAATTGGGACATTGATGGAAGAAATGAGATGAATAGAGCTGGAGCTTTATTTATTAATTTATATGTTGGATTTATAAGTTGCTTTTTCCTCTAAGATTTCATAGTAGCTTCCATGAGGGACTCCATTTTATTCCCAAGAATGGAATTTATTAGGAGATTGGAATGAATGACTAAAATCACAATGCTGACTGGAGGATTCTGGGAGTTGAAGTCCATCTATCTTAAAGTGGGCAAGGTTGAGAAACACTAGTGAATTTCTATGGTTTCCAGTCTTGGTGCAACCAATGCTTTCACTACTGTATGTCATTGACTATGAAGTGTTGCAAAGGAGCATGACATCAGACAGCCATGCCTTTGAATTGCTTAGCCAACAATGTACCCAATCCTTGTCAGAAGACAGCAGTGGGATGAAGTATACTCTACGGACAGGAACCAAAACAAACCAAGGCATCCTCTAAAATTCAATAGGAGGCATGCTCTTCTACAAACATGGCAAAAGGTAATCTAGCTATGATAATAATAATTCACTTGAGAAATCATAAAATTGTTCTGAAGACCTTTGGGTCTTTCATAAAATGATAATTCCATTCAGGAAAAGCAAATGTGACAGGCAGACAAGAACAAGCAGGTATAAGGTCATTATTATAAATATTCAAACCAAATGGTGAAGCATTGCAAATGAGGCACCAAGGTGATGTACCAAAGTAATACACCAAAGCAGCTGAAAAGCCAATAAGTTTTGCTAATCTAGAAGGAGAAAAAAGAGTGATAGAATAATGCCAAATGCCTATACATTTTTTTATTATTATTTGACCTGACACGTTTTGGTACATGTTTCTTCTTTTTCTTTAGCTCTCCTGGGACATGAACTAACTAGCATATTCAAGAAAATGAACATTTTTCAGTTGAGGAAACCAATCTTGGGATATTCTGCTTGTAATACAGCTTTCTCACTCTGGTGCCTTCTAGATTTTGGCCATGATGACTGGGAAATAGCATTTCATCACACCAGAAGGGCACCATTTTGAGAGAAACTGGTCTGGAACATGAGCTTTTATCATGTTCCTTTCCCAAGGGTAATTTGAGGAACTGTCTCTTACTTGAACCTACTTTGCGGCATTACCAAGAAGGTAGTTTTCTTTTTCAAAAATCTTAGTGCATACAGTTCAGAACCCCATGCACAACGAAAAAGATGCAAAAATAATGTGATAATTATATGATCAACATCATGGAGCATGTCATTCCTGATTGCTTATAAGCCTTGAATTGTAGGAATGGGACTAAGGAAAAGGAAAGATGCACAGTGTTTTTAAAAGCAATACTGTCAGTGTTCCAAGTAATGCACACATTGAAAGCAGAGGTAGGTAGATTCCTCAAAGAACAATTTATTGGATACATCATATTGGTACAACTGGTGAAAACAGACTCTGAAAGTTCCCACAGTTTTCACCCAACTAAAAGTGAAAGTTCCTCCTTTCCCCCTCCCCAGGCATCAGTCACATTGTCCAATGGAGGTGCCAGCCAGTTGCTTAGTTACTCACTCCTCCTCTTCCCTGCCACTTGTTGAAATGTCCCTGGTTCCCACAGGAAAACTTTCTGCTTTGACTACAAAACCCCAGATAACTATTTTCCACCCTTCCTGGCAACCTTGAAGCTGTAAAAATGGCCTCAGCCAGGTTCGCTTCAGGGTTGACAGTTGGACCTTCCGTCTTAATTCAAGAGGAGCTCCTGAAAAAGAAAGAAAACCAAGTGGAGGTTAATTAACACTCAATCAGCCACCTCTTCCTCCTGGTGGAGGTCCCTTTGGCTTTTGAAGGTGTTTGTCGTGGAACAAGTTTGTCCCGATCTGCTAGTTTAAAAACCAAATGCAGTGAAAAGTATATATAACTGCAAATTCAGCTGGCCTTTTCTTATAAAGACCTGTTTCCAGTTTCAGTCACATTAAGAAGAGCATTTTTTTTTGTCCTGCCTTGCTTCCCTGAAGCAAGAAACTTTTAGGATATCCTTGTTACTACACAATATTAATGCTTAATGAACGGAAGCTGGCTATAAGCTGAGTTTCCAACTATTCTGAGGTCCCAGGTGATTGCAAAGCACAACATGTTTCTGTGAGGCGTCTGGGGCTTGGAGCATCCTTGAGGGCTAAAGATGTCAAGCAGGGTAAGTGCCAATACAGCCAAAGATACATGGCTCAGCTGGATTGCGAAGAAAGAAAAAGAAGCAAGAACACACAGTCCACTATTATGAATGTTGGTTCATTCAATATTTAAATAATTGAGTTCTTGTCAGTTTTCAGGTGATGATAATAGCGAGAGCAGGATTAAATTCCAAACTTATCTGAATGAAATTCATGCAAAATGTAAATGTAAGGTGCAAACATTCAGAAGACATACATCATTGTACATTGGCCTATCTTGTCCAGAGGACAGATTGTGAACCAAAGAAGCTGTTGAATGTTTCTAGGCAGAGAACATACAGCTTTAACAAATATGTTAAGTGTAACTCAGTCTTATAATTACTAGTACCCCAAATAATATAGAATAGAATGCAGAATAACAGAGTTGGAAATCTTCTACTCCAATCCCGCCTCACACAACGTAACCAAGAGACCCTATATCATCATTCCGGACAAATAGATATCCAATCTCTTCTTGAAAACCTCTAATGATGGAGCACCCACCATTTCTGGAGACAAGCCATTTGACTCATTGTTTTCATTGTTAGGAAATTTCTCCTTAGTTCTATGTTATATCTCTCTTGAAAAGTTCTTGTCCTCCCCTGAGGTGTTTGGAGAACAGGTTGATCCCCTCTTCTTTGTGATAGCCCCTCAAATATTGGAAGGATGTTATCACATCACCCAGTCCTTCTCTTCATTAGACTAGACATAACCAGTTCCTTTCCTGCAACTGTTCTGTTTTAGCCTCCAGTCCCTTAATCATCTTTGTCGCTCTTCTCTGCACCCTTTCTAGGGTCTCAAAAGCTTTGTTGTATTGTGTTGACCAAAACTGGATGCAGTATTCCAAATGTGGTCTTACCAAAGCAGTATAAAGCAATACTAAAACTCCACATGATTTTGATACTATCCCTCTGTTGATGCAGTTTAGGACTGCATTGGCTTTTTTCTGTTCTATTTATCTTATTCTTTTGGTGGTTATGCAATGGCATCTAGAGCAGCAAAGCAAACAGCAAAGAAAAAAGAGGGAAGGAATAAAGCATCAAAGGGACATTATTATCACAACTCTTTTTTCAAAAGAGTATGGGCTGTGATGTGTGTGTTTGGCTGAAGCACAGGGATTGAGTGATAGGACAGGAAGATGAACTCAGACTGACTATACATAAATACAGAGCTAGAGTTGGATCATAAGTTAAAGATCAATTAAATAGGTATGAAAGTGAGTTAGGACTTTTTTGCCATTGTCAAGTTCTTTAATAACTAAAATGAGGCAGTCATATCATTTAACGCAGATAATGCACACTAAAAAGCATGTAGCCAACTTGAAAAGCAGTGAAAGTCCTAGTTAGTACTTGTATGGGGACCCCCAAGAAAATTCAGGAGTGAATACTACTCTGGAAAGTTAAAGAAAAATCCAAGAAGAAGGCAATAGGAAACCAATTCTGTAGCATGACCAAGAAAATACATACTTAGGAGTCAGTCATCTTTAAGGCTTGTATGATTTTACAGAAAATTTCCTTAATATTTTAGTTGAATAAACTCCTAGCACCAGGATGTATCATGAGCTAAAAAGTAATATTTGAAATTATAAACCAGCATTTTTTTTATCGTCTAAAGCAGGGATTTTAAACTCATTGGCATCCTCACCCTACTCTGTTTTTGTTGTTTTTTTTTTGGACTCTTACATCTCCTTACCCAGATGTCTCTTTTATCCATCCACCATTGTGTGTCCATAAAAGGATGCTATGTATTTTTACTCGCACAGTAATCTGCCACCGATCTTCTCATCAGATGTCCACATGTCACTTTTCTATCATCAATGTACTGTGTTTCCTTCTTTTTCAACAGCCCACCCTCTCCACTTATCTGCTCAATCTATTAGATCTTTATTTAGAAATTATTGCTTTTTGTGTGTGTGAGACGTTTTCTAAAGAATAAATAAATAAAAATCCTTTGCAGGCTCATACACCCAGAATTTCTTCACACCCTTCCCCCAGAGAGATATACCTACCAATTTAGAAAGCCCCAATCTAATAGATTAGAAATATGAAGGTACTCAGAATCACTGAAGGGGAAAAAACTTTAGTATGTTATGTGTACATACTTTTATTTAACAGATGGTTTACAGAAACTTTTTTCAGTGTGTATTGCAAGCATGGGGTGGAAGGGGAAACCTGGGAAACTGGTTCAGGCTATCGGCACTGCAAAAAATAAAGGTGTGATGTCTCCCCAAACATCTCGCATGTCATCTCTTTTCCAAACTAGGAGTTTTCTTCACAGAGTTTTTATCAAAGTAAAGTGGGTAAGAAATTGTGAATGATTGATTATGCGCCATCAAGTCATTTTGGTATCCCAGCAACCGCAGAGGTAGAGCTTCTCCATGACAATCTATCCCTAACCTGTTCTTTCAGGTCTCCCAGTGGTGCACTCCTTGGCCACTGTAACTGAGTCCATTCAATTTGCTGTAGGTTGCCCTTTCTCTTTCCTTCCACCTTTCCCAGCATTACAGCCTCTTCCAGAGAGCTAAGTGTTCACATAATGTGCCTGAAGTAGGATCATTCGAGCCTAGTTATTTGTGCCTTGACTGCAAACTTTGGATTATACTCCACTTAAAAGCAATTAGGGGAAGGGGTAGGTTATGGCTGTAATAAATAGGAGAGCAAACAATGTTTTTCCATTGCCAACTACAGATACTTTCTATCTAAAGAAGAGAGGCAGAATAGGAGACCCAAGCAAAACAATTGTAGAAGAGAATCAAGAAAACCCCGTCCATCCTGCAGCCACAATTTCATAATTTAAGCTGGAAAAGATCACTTTTATTACTGACACAGCATTTCCCCCACTTTTGTTAGCTAGTAGATTTGAGGCTCTGATGATTTAAAGGGTAGGCTGTGACAGCGGGGTAATATACTAGATATTACAACTTGAGACAGAGTTGTTTAACAGCACTGGGAAGCAATATTGATTTTTAAACAAGAAGGTTATGCCCTTCACCTCTATATCAGATCAGTTAGTGAGGGTTGAAGACATTGGGGACCTCTTTGGGTCTATAAATATCAGTTTGTAGTTGGTTATAGCACAATATACTATAAAAACTCTATGATAATGTAAGTAAATGTGTACATGACGTGTCAATAAGATTGGGGACAAATAGAAAAACACTTTTTTTTTGTTAGAAAGAAAGTAGGACCACATGGAAATGATTACTTAATATTGTAGGAAAGGAGCAAGATTAAGATTTTGTAAAATTATTTGATCTATGACTGTTTCAGTAAATTGCATTTACCAAAGAAGCATACAGGATATCTCTGGAATGTTTCTCAAGCTCGGTGACTGCAAGACTCAGAAGCTAACACGATGGAGAAGAAGGTCAGGGTTTCAGAATTTGTATTATTTCAACTCAACCTATATATTATAGTTGCATATAGCATGGTTTCCATTCTAAGCATCACCACCAGCATCTTGGTTTAAAATAGGGATGGCCTATAAACCAAAAGTCTTTTATTTTCTAGTCCCTGGAGTTCTCCAGCTGCCAAATCTGATGCTGGTGAACAAAAGGGGTACATTTTCTTGAAGATTTTAGTGTGAAACAACTTTCTTTGCTCGGAAAAGTTACGCATCTTTTAAAAAATCCAGTTTGGCCTATCGCCCTAAGATTTTCTGTCATCCTCCTATTAAAAATATAACCTATTCAACTTTTCAAGGTCAAACATGCTCACTGAGTTTCTGGTCAAACTGATATATTCTGCTGAAATATAGAAGTAAAAAGAAAAAAAATACAGAAGCTAAAATAGCAAAAATGTCAAACACAGATATGCTCATGTGAGATAGGCATGAATCGGATAGGGTCCTAGGATGATTTTTGTCCCCTGTCTAGCCAGGCTACTTGTCTGAAGTGTTTAATGGTTATTCTGTATATTTTGTATGTACAGTACAAAAAGGAGAAATGTCTATCTATTAAGTTGCCCACTTGGCATCAATTCATTTTCTCGAGTTTTCAGGTAGGGGATCTTGCTAAATTCGATGACAACACATAATTGCAACAAGATTACAGCCATAATCCATATAATACTTTAATCTGCTAAACGTGTCAGATTGAGAGCATTTTTCAGCACTGCCTCGTTTAAATCTTTATCACATGTCTCCTGAGGATTTACAATTTTTTAATGATTTTCGATCTTTGAGCTAAGGGTAAGAAACTTAGCAGATAAACTATTGGCATGTGATTCCCTAGTGAGTCCAGCACATGAGCTTTTGGGCTAAGGCTGAGGAAAACTGGCTTCAAATTCCCGATAAGCTATGGACTCCCTCAGTGGCTTTGTGCAAGTGCCTTTAAGAAAGTGAGTAGCTTTCAAGTGCCATTTCTGCAAAGCTATGGCAAGAATAACTATTGTGTCTTATGAGAAATTGGCACAATCATTTCCCTCCTCCCCCCCTCCTACAAATCCAATTGTTATCAGGGTACTTTCCAAGATCTCAGATAGTTCACTCTCTGCAATTCAAGTAATAGTAGCAGAAATAAAGAATTCATGCTCTATATACTGTGTACATAGTATATAGTTTTAGTTACACAGTGGGCTCAGGAATATATAAAACAGTGCATTAAACAGATGTGTCAGCCACTATAATTAAGTAAAATTTGCATCCCAAAGCAATAGATATAGCAATGTATGTTATGTTCCCAAATTGGCTTCAAAAATATTTGGTTGATAGTCAGGTTTGGGGAACAAACATTTCTCTGACCTTTGATTGTACAGGTAGTCCTCAACTTACAACAGTTCATTTGGTGACCGTTCAAAATTACAACGGCACTCAAAAAAGTGACTTATGACCATTTTTCACACTTACAACTGTTGCCGCATCCCCATGGTCACCCAATCAAAATTCAGGTGCTTGGCAACTGTTTCATATTTATGACTGTTGTATGGTGTCCTGTGGTCATGTGGTCACCTTTTGCGTCCTTCTGACAAGCAAAAGCCAATGTTAAAGCTAGATTCACTTAACAACTGTGCTACTAACTTAAAACTGCAGAGATTCACTTAACAACTGTGGAAAGAAAGGTTGTAAAATGGTGCAGAATTCACTGAACAAATGTTTCGCTTAGTAACAGAAATGTTGGGCTCAATTGTGGTTGTAAGTCGAGGTCTAGCTGTATGTTGCACAAAATATGCTATGCCACTGAATTATGGAACGAGGAGTTTTGCACTTTCAGGATGACAACCTATTGGGTAAGTGATACTTTAATAGTCTTGACCACCAGAGAAGCTTGAGTTAGAATGTTTCTAATTCTAATCACTATAAATAAGGAAAAGCTTTCAAGTGAATATTTCTAATTAGGCCTGAATGGTAGAACGGTAGATTAAAAGTGGAATATTTCTGTGTCCTCCGCATATTTTGGATCAATTATTCAGTGAGGTTTTTTTGAGGGCTGATTCTACCTCTTATAAAATCAGCTAATGAATTGCATCGCATAATAGATTGCAAATGGTTCATACGATACACCAAAACATGGCGTTTTCAGCCCTTGGAAAATAATACCTTGACACTAATAGCCCAACCTTTAATTTTACAGATAAGAGTTAGGGACTAATTCAGTAAAAAGTTTGGACCTGAATAGGTATATCTATACCTGAGCTCTATAGATTGGCAGTTGCAGCCCATTTATTGAGTTAGGCAGGCTGAGCTGAAGATAGACAGGAGAAGTCATAACAACTATTTATGCCCTCACTGATATTCCCATAACCAAGAAAGTGATGTTATTGTGATGTTCCAAGTAGGTGTCACTATTGCAGCATTAGAAGATATTTATAGCCCTCATAGATTATTTCACCAAAGCAAAATACACAAATGACTATCTAAGGCAGTGTGCTTCTCTGCCTTCTTTCCAAATCCAACTACAACTACTGTCCCAAGTACTACTATTGAGCTGGCTATGCCCATCCAGCCACACCCATCTAGTCGCGGTGAGCCAGCTGTGACTGCTCAGCTACACCTACCCAGCCACACCCACCTGGCCTCTATGAGTCTCCATAGTCTTACATGAAACTGGCCCATTGAGGGCAACCTTAATGCTGATACAGCCCTCAATGTAATTGAGTTTGACACCCCTGACGTAAGTGGTCAATGGCTTGCTTAATCTCAAGGCAGCCAGGACAACATTGGTATTTGGGATAAGCTAAGAATGGTAGGTCACTAACACTATTTGAGGTGGTTTTATTTCAGATATTGACTGGCCCAAAGATGCTTTTTCAAAAGGCAACTGGACTTTGTTTTTCCTTGAAAACGTTTTGCTTCTCATCCAAGAAGCATCTTCAGTTCTGACTGAAGAACTGAAGAAGCTTCTTGAATGAGAAGTGAAACATTCTCATTATGCCCTCACTGATATTCCCATAACCAAGAAAGTGATGTTATTGTGATGTTCCAAGTAGGTGTCACTATTGCAGC
>JANHFL010006267.1:0-14891 GCA_032468155.1 Oxyrhabdium leporinum
GCCTTTCCATAGTTACAGCTTTGAAGCCCCCCCCCACCCCAGTTTCTGTGCAAATCTAGAAACGAAGACCCCAAAAACATTGGCTAAAAGAAATTTAGGCACCCCTTAAATGAACAGGCACCAGAGTGACACCATCGCTGTAACATTGTTCTCATCTATGGGTTTTATCTGGATTTATTTGCTCTTTGCCAGGTGTATAACATCTATCCGTTCCTTGGATTCCTTCTCAAACCCCATAAGATGATCTTGAAAAGGATCGAAGAAACCTGCGCCATCATCGAAAAATATATGCGAGCCAGCAAGGAGACGCTGAGCAAGAACCAGCTGCAAAGCTACATCGACTGCATGCTGTTCGAACAGCAACAAGAGGTTGGGGGTCTCCCAGGCTTTGCGTCTTTGTCTACTCCCTTAGGAGACCAGAGAAAGCTTAATCGCGCCCTAAAAATTTTTTTCCAATCTGGGACCCTGAGGTTTACAATTCTTCTTTCTCTTTCTTTTTCTCTCTCTCCTCTTTCTCTCTCTCTCTCTCTCTTTCTCTGTCTCTCTCCTATTTCTCTTTCTCTCTTTTTATCTCTCTTTCTCTCACACACACAGCTTCCCAGTGCACATTCTTTTCTTTGATCCAGCCAATTTCTGCCTCTTGTGTTTAAGGGAGAGAGTGGCAAGAACAACGTATTTCACAACTCCAATGTTGTGGCTTCAGTTCTGGACCTTGTTATGGCTGGGACGGAGACCACGGCCACCACTCTGCAGTGGGCCATTCTGCTGATGATGAAGTACCCCGAGATTCAGAGTAAGCTACAATTCCCTTTTGCTAAGACACCTGGTTTGGGCTGAAATAGAGGGAGCCTGATCCCCGCACGTCGTAGGTCCCCTAGGAGAGGCTGTTGAGCCTGCTTTATCCCTCCCACTGTTTTCTTCCTTCAAGCCAGGAGGTTCCCCTCCCACCCCATCTGTCAGTGGCACCCAGGAGACAATTGCAAATCCAAGTAGCCAGAAACAGCTCCGAACTAGTCAAGGGCCACGGAGTCCTTGACCTGGAACAGGAGAAGCAAAGATAGCAGTTGAGTTCCTGCACGGTGGTTATTATGGGCTTCTGGTGGCCTAGCAGTTGTCCTCGGAGGCCAGCAGATAGAACGTTTTGGAGCTCATTCCAACTTGCTAAGAGGGTTGGAGAACAGCTGATCTCCTCGAGTTTTCTGCAGTCAAGGAACACAACTGCCTCCCCAGGGCTGGTGAAGGAAAGGGGCTTTAGCTTCCTGGCCCTGACTTTCGGACCGCTCCTCCTACAGGGCAAGTCCAACAGGAAATCCAGCAAGTCGTTGGATCAGAACGTTTGCCGGCCTATGAAGACAGGAAGCGGATGCCCTTCACCAACGCCATGATTCATGAGGTCCAGCGCTTTGCTTCTGTCGTGCCACAGTTCCCACGCTGCACCGCTGTGGACACACACTTCCGAGGATACTTTATTCCAAAGGTATGAACTGGGTGGCGCTCAGAGTCCCAAGCTGCAGGAGAGACATTGGGGCCGAGGAAGCTGTGGAGAATGGGGATGTCCATGAAGGTCCATGTTATGTTGACTTGGACCATCCGGGTTCAGGATTCCTGCCACGAGGTCTACCTTGAACCTTTTCCTTCGTCCCCGAAAATGTGGGAGCTGGAACTCATTCCTTCATGGTTTCTCAATTTGCTTCTGCTCCAGGGAACGCCAATAGTTCCTTCTCTGACATCCTCGCTTTATGATGAAACCCAGTGGGAGACGCCCTACAAGTTTAACCCCAACCATTTTCTGGACGCTGAAGGGAACTTTGTGAAGAAAGAGGCCTTCTTGCCTTTCTCAATAGGTGGGTAAAAAAGACCTCTGGGTGAGGAGGGTCCAAAGGTCTAGAAAAGAGATGAGGCTGGCTGGGAGGTCAGTCTGCAGCAGGGGTCTCCAACCTTGGCTTGTGGATCTCAACTCCCAGAATTCCCCAGCCAGAATTCTGAGAGCTGAAGTCCACAAATCTTAAAGTTGCAAAGGTTAGACAGTCCAGTCTACAGCTTGTCTTTTTGTGGAGAAACCAAGAGAAGGTTGATGAGATGAAACCTATCTCTAGAAGATGAAGAGGGCCATAATCATCAGGCGAGATAGTTTGAAGGCCACAAATTGCTCTGGTTGGAGTACCAGGATGCTGGGCAGCACCATGGATGTCTTAACTGCTCCACTAGAATCTAGGACCAAAGTGGTTGTCCAAAGCTTTACCCGTCCTTGGACCTTTGATCTCCTGGTATGCTTCCCCAGTTGGGGACAATGAATAAGAATCTGGAGGCTTTTTCCTGTATTCTGTGAACCTCAAGAGCTCTCTAGGCTATGAGGGAGCCTCACCCTGGACCTCTGTTTCTCCAGAACTTTGGGACAACCCTCAGGTGAGTCAGGACCTCAGGGCTTCAGGTCCAGGAACACCATCCCTATGTGCTCCAGGACGGTTTAAGGAGAATTGCCATGAAGACAGTGTTACAAACTTTTCTGTCTTTTGTTTATGGAGATTCTCCGTCCTCCAGGTCATGATTGTCCCACAGGTGCTCTTTTCAAGAGGCAACTGGACAACCTTGTTTTTCTCTGAAGACATTTCGCTCGCTTCTCATCCGAGAAGCTTCTTCAACTCTGGCTGGATGGTGGGGAAGGGAAGGATTTGTGCCCCTTGCAGACTGCTGGTCCTTTGCATCCTCTTAGAGAGTCCTTGAGGCCACTCGGAGGTTGATCTGTGTTGGTGGTTTTTCTTCCTTTCTAAAAAATGACTCGTTGCAGGTCGCAGGAACTGCCTTGGAGAAAACCTGGCCAAGATGGAACTCTTCATCTTTGTGGTTGGGTTGTTGCAAAGGTTCGTATTTCAAGCCCCACCTGGAATGACGGAAGTAGACCTGGAGCTTACGACCGAGCCTGCCTTCACCCGGAGGCCACAGTCCTACTCTACCTGTGCTCTGCCCACCAACTAAGTCGGGGCTTCTCGACCTGAAGAGTTGCAGACTTCAACTCCCAGAATTCCCCAGTCACACTCCCGTTTCTTGATTTAATCCAGTATTCTACTCTTTACAACGGCACTAGTAATCTAGCACCAGCGTTTCTTAAGCTTGGCTACTTGAAGAGGTGTGGACTTCAACTCCCAGAATTCCCCAGCCAGCATGGTAAGTTGGGATGCGTTCCAAAACACGGCCGGCTGGGGAATTCTGGGAGTTGGAAGACCGCACCTTTTAAAGTGGCCGAAGTTAAGAAACATGGATCTGACACTCATTTAGAAGCTCTTCCGTGCAAGCGTGTTAAAGCAGCTTAAGGCCATTGACCGATACGATTCCCTTATGCTTTGCAAAATATCTGGCGCTGCCCTTTTATTTCCAAACTGAAACTAAATTTAGAGAGGGCGCTAAATTAAAGCTACTGCCATTAAAGTGTATTGCAAATGGTGGGAGCTGTTTGTATCCAGTCGCTAGTACACATCCATTTCTTGAAAAATGGAATGACAAATAAAAATTGTTATTTCCGTATTTGGGGGATTAAATCTGTGCTATGGTTTCTGGAAAGGGTTTTGGGTTTTACAAATAAGGACAGCCCATTAAAAGCACACAAAAATAGTGTGTATGATCAAAATAGCAGAAGACCCAAAGTCTTGTGTAGGAAAAGTGTTAACTAAACCCACATTTTAGTTGCTGAAGTCCTGCAGCTGTGCTGGACTACAATTCCCATCATCTTTGGCAACTGACGATGGGAGATACAGCACAACATAAGATGAAACATTGGTACATCGTGTTTCTGTTCTACTCCCTTTTCTCACCCACTATACAACTCTTTAAACTTTGGGCTTCTCTGGAAAGCCTTTGATATGTTCTAATATTTAGGGGTTTTTTTCCCCTCCTATTGAGGTGATGCTATCGGTTCCTCTCTTTCACCCTGCTGCCACCTAGTGGTGACAGGAGGGCTATGACTGTCCCTTACTGGGTTCTTAATTTCTGCTGCCCCCTCCTGGTCTATTCAGGGATCAGGAACTTGTGTTTTCACAACCAGGATGGAGTTTAGGAAAAGACAAGAGGAGCGTTGATCGGTTCTGCAGGATGCAGAATTAGCATCCGAATACTTGGCTGGCTTGAAGGGGACTCAAAAGAAGCATCTCCACAGACAGGTCCTGAACCACAAATTGTAGGTTCTGGTGCTTGGACACTCAACTGAAGTCACTGGAAGTCACACAAGACCCTCATTCTTGGTTGTGAGGTCCTGAGATGAGGCTCAAGTCGATCTTGAACTGGGTCAGCCTCCAATTCTCAACTGAACTTGGGCGGGGGGAGAACTGTGGGGGTCCCTGGTCCTCTCTGAGCTCCGTTGTTTTCTTACAACCTTTCATTATCCAAACTAGGGAACATCATGAATGCTAGAAGAGAGTGGAGTTTGCAGGGGGGAGGAGGAAGGAGGTGATTTGGGAATGGCAGCAGATCTGAAAGCCACTTATGACCTCTCAAGAACCTGGAAACAACCTATCTGAACCACAGAGCCCCATACACGCGGGCACATCTACAACAGAAACATTGGCCTGCTTGTCAGCCTATGACGTAGATTAAGGTGTCTACACCAGGACAACTTCAAGAAGCAGGATAGGAAGACAGTTGATGCTTGTGAACCTCAGTGTTGGAGAAGGCTCCTGAGAAGATGATGGATGCCCAAGAAAACAAACCGACGGACCATTGAACAAATCAACCCGAGTTCACGCTGGAGGGCTAGATGACCATACTGTGGATCGTTCTCCAAAGCCGTAGTCCTCTTGAGAAGTTCATAGTACCGGGGAAAGTGGAAGGAAAGAGAAGAAGGAGACAAACAGCAGCAAAGTGGATGGACTCAATTGCAGTAGCGACGGATGCACCATGGGGAGACTTGGAAATACCTGGTGGAGTACGGAGATCCTTCAGAGAAGGTCCATCTCTGTGGTCACTCAGAGTTGATACCCACTTGATGGCATAAAAGCAATCCAGGCAATAAATACTAGAGGGGAGAGGGCTGATGTCCCTGGACAGACTCTGGGGGTCAGTATTGCCCCATTCAGTGGAGCTCATCTGGGAAGCTTAGGGTGAAGGGACCTTTCCCTTACTAAGATCGGCCTCCAAAGAAAACAGTTGCCACACCTGTGAGGCGTGGGAAAGGCAAATGGGCTTGTCTCTGTGATAATCAGATCCTCGGCTTCCCGTCCAGCTTTTCAACCTCTTTGTAAACCTGTTGTCAGAAAGGGAGGGAGAGTCGAAGAAAAGTTGGAAATGTAGGCAGGAGGGAAGTCCATTGCACATAGGCAAGGTGGCTTGATAAAGTCTCTCTCTCCCTCTCTTGATAGAACCAGAACAGACAGACTAGCAGAGTTGGAAGGGACCTTGTAGGGCATCTAGTCCAACCCCCCCAGCAGGAGACGCTACGCCATTTCTGACCGATGATAGTCCAGTCTCTTCTTGAAAGCTTCCAATGATGAAGCTCCCACAATTTCCAAAGGCAACTTCTGTTCCATGGGTTGATTGTTCTCTCAGAAAAATTCTCCTTATTTCCAGGTTGAATCTCTCCTTGTTCAGTTTCCATCCAACAGTCTGGTTAATGATAAACCACCTTCGGAGATCTGTAAGACTCTTGGCTTCAATTGTTGAGCATCTGAATTTTGATCGCATGACATGGTCATAAGTGTGAAAAGCGGTCAGAAGTCACTTTTTTCAGTGCCTTTGCGACTTCGGTCACTAAATGAGCTGTTCTAAGTCTAGGACTGCCTGTACTATTTGGCTGGACGCCCCCTTTCAGCATTCACACAACCCTGTAAACTATTGTTTATGACATTTTATTAAAGAACAGTCGTATGGGCAAAGAATTAAACCCCTTTCGAGTTTAAGAAGAGAACGATCTCACCCTTTTGTGTTTGTCGTTGAGTGCAGGAGATTAAAACTCCTTTCAGCTGGACACGGGTGGTGGTGAAGGTCTTGTGAAGGTAACCGAAGCTGCCTTTGATGCGGCACAAAGTCTGCCCGGCTGTAAACAAACCACAATTGTGTTCCTATTCATTTTTCAGTCAGTGGAGTTGTGTCGGCTGGCCGGCCACCAGGAGCCAGCTGGGCCCATCACCAAATAAACGGCACTCTTCTGCTCGAGCAAAAAGGATCTGCAAGATCTCAACAAGGACCTTCTCCTGCAGTCTGAGCGCTGGATCTTGCTGCCTTTTGCAGAATTTGCTCCTAGGATCCAATATCGGTCCAACTCTGGAATTGCAGGCGTAGGCTGCCCTCTCTCAGCCGTTACCTTCTACATTTGCACTTCCAGAATTTCCCGTTAACATGAATTTAATTCCAGCGTCCACTTGAGAAGCTTGACCTCCAAGACAACTTCGTGATCTGTCCCCAGCCTGGGGACCACCACCACCCATTCCATTCGTTTGGCTTCTGGTCATCCTTCTCCTTCCTTCAGCCTCTCCCAGCATCAGAACTTTCTCCAAAGAGATGGATCTTCTGTTGATTGATTGACTATATGCCCTCAAGTCACTGTTGACTCTTAGTGAGAAGATATATAGGTTGTTTTTTTCCCCCCAGGATGATCTGTCTCCAACGTGGTCCTACAAGTCTTTCAAGAGTAGACCCATCACCACCTCAACCAAGTCCACCCACCCCCGGCTGATGGTCATCCTCTTCTCCCTCCTTCCACCATTAAGGACTTCTCCAGAGAGCTGGCTGTTCACATCTTGCGTCCAAAGTCAGATCATTTGATCCCGGTCATTTGTCATTTCTTTTGAGTTGACGTGTTGGATGATCCATCGATTTGCTTTCTTGGTTCTCCATCCTAGTCTCAGAAGTCTTCTCCATCACCAACGTCTCAAAGCATCCGTGCTCTTCTCCTGCTTCTTCCAATGCCAATATCTAAAACTATCATTGACTACCAGGACTTCCGAGTTCACCCTCTGAAGAGCCAGCCTCCCTCCTGGAGCAAGAGGCTCAAAACCCACAGCAGAAACAAGTGCCTGTGTGTGCGTGTGTGTTACTGTGTTTGTGTGTGTAAGAGAGAGAGAGATTAGGTCCACTTTCAAAATTCAGCACAGGGTGGATCTGGGTGCTTTGTCACCCATTTGAGAGGAATCTAGTAAGCAAACAAAGTACGGAGTTTCTAATACAGAGCTAGGAGGGGATTATCACACCGCCGAGCAAACACGGAGTAAGGTGCAGTTCTCCTGGCTGGAATGTTTTTCCATGTTCCTTCCCCCCCCCCCCCAAACCTTCTTGCGGCTTTCGCAAAGGCCCCTTGGACTCTGAAGCAGGGGGGGGGGAAAGCCGTGTTGGTTAATGAGCCAAGGAAACAAGTGAGGCACCGGCACAAAGGGTGCATTTTAGTGAATTCCCACTGAATCGCTGGCCCTTGGCCAGAACCTCCACCCCATCGGAGCCGAGAGCAAACTTGGAGAAAAAGGGGGAAGCTGAAACCAGACGGGCCCAGCGATTCTAATCACTTGACACCTGGGAAGGCTGCTTTGCCCCTTTAACAGATTCACAGAGTTGGAAGGGATCTTGCAGGGCATCTAGTCCAACCCCCACCCCCCCCAAGCAGGAGAGCCTACACCATTCCTGAGAGAGGGCAGTCCAGTCTCTTCTTCAAGGCCTCCAGGGATGAAGCTCCCACAACTTCCGAAGGCAACGTCTGTTCCATTGGTTGATTGTTCTCACCGTCAGAAAATTCCTCCTTCTTTCCAGATTGAATCTCTCCTTGATCAGTTTCCATCCATTATTCCTTCTCTGGCCTTCGGGTGCTTTGGAAAACAGCTTGACCCTTTCCTCCTCTCTGGGGCAGCCCCTCAAATATTGGAAGACTGCTCTCCTGTCTCCCCTGGTCCTTCTCTTCCCTAGATGAGCCAGGCCCAGTTCCTGCAACCGTTCTTCATATACTTTCCAGTCCCCTAATCATCTTTCAGGAAGACTCAAAGTCCCTTCGAGCTGCTTGCCCCCCCCTCCCGACCTCGCCAAGCCGGACCAGAGACCCAGAGCTGCAACTTCATAAGCTGGGAATGACCCCAGGCCTACATCTGCGAAAAGCCATTAAAGGGCAGGAAAGGAAGAACCATCTTGGAGGCGCTTCGAACTGCGAGATGGGCAGCAGATAAATTTGATGACAATAATAAAACATCTACCTATCCCAGGTCCTCCCCAAGTTCCTTGAGAAATCTTAAAATAATGTGGGGGGACCCCAATTTTCATGGGTAGGCAACCAAAGAAAATTCAAATTTTCTGGAATTGCAGGTCTGGGCTTTTCCATAAATAAGTAGGAAATTGCAGCCACCAAATTGAAGAAAATATAAAATTACCTATAGGTACCTACATCTTGGTGTCGCCCTGGTTTTCCCTTTTAAAAGAAGTTTAAAGCTTCCTCAGTTAACCTTAACTTTTAAATATTTTTAAAAGGATTTTGTGCAACCAGGAGCAAGAATTAAAAAACTGGGGTCCCCCCACATTATTTTAAGATTTCTCAAAGATTTCTAACTTGAGGAGGGACCTGGGATTGCTCTATTTGTCGCCCGTCTGGTATCCAAAGGGCTCTGGGCGGCTCACAACAACAACAAAAAATGTTCCTGGGTGAATACTCGGTAGGCAGCTTTCTTTGGGGAGGGGGTCGAATTAAAGGCCCGGGAGATGAAGCCTTTGTCTGCTTCTCTCGCCCTCCCGAGCAAGGAGGGATCCCCGCGAGGTAGCCGGGTCCCACCGCCTGGACTCCGGGGACCGTCTCGCAAAGCCCCCCTCCCCGGGCTGGCGATTGCGACCCTCCCCGGCCGGCCGGCCAGCCGAGCGCTCGGGCCCCGGCTCCCTCCCTGCCGCCCCCCCTTTTTGTCCTGGGAGGCTCGGAGGAGAGGCGGGAGAGAGGATCGACCTGACCTGAGGCTGCCTCCGCTTCCCTCCCAGCCAGGCGCCCCCGCCCCTTTCTGTTTATCCGTCTGGAAAGCGGCAGCTTCTTTTGCTCGCTTTGCCCCGGTTTTCTGGGGAGCTTCTAGTTTTGCCCAAAATCGAGCCGTGGGGACAGTTCCTCTCCAGACAGAGATTCGTCCCCCAACCCTTAACTAGCAACTTGGTTTAGGAAAAGCACCTTAATCCTCCTGCTCCTCTTTCTGAAACCAGCCTTAAATTCCTCAGGGAGTTAAGGGAGAGGGAGTCGTCATTCTTTTCCTTTCTAACTTACAGTATTCTTTTTTTTTTCTTTTTACAACTTTCTGCTTCTTTTTACTTTTTTTCTCCCCAACAATAGAAGTGGCCGTAGAGTTTGCCTTAAAAGTCCCCCAAACCTCCCCTCATGTCTTTTAAAGATCCTTTTCGTTTGTCTTGTCTCCCCCACCCACCCACAAAAAAACCCCCATCTTTGGGAAAACTTTCACTTAGCGGCCAAAAGCAGCTCCTTCCACATGGATCCAGATGCTTTTTATCTTCAGGAACAAATAGAAAGCAGACCTTCTCCCCTTGCTGCCACCTCCATCGTCCCCGTTCTCCCACCCTTGGACCCCCCCCCATTCATTTCCCACTGATGGGGGGGGGCAGGGCTGAAAATGAAGCCACCGGCCAATGCACACCCTCCCACCAAACGGAAGGTGGAAACCAACCAAGGAGGGCAGCAGAACTCCCCACAAGAGGCAGCCTAACAGGAAATCACCTTTGCTCCCCATCCCTCAACTACGCTTTTGTTTTCTCCCTCTCCTTTACACTCAGCCAAGAGAGATGAAAATAGAAAGGAAACTTGCCTCTCCCATCTCTCCCAGGGCATTCTAGAGCCCTCATTTGGCTAGAAGGAATAGTTACAAAGAATTGTGAGTGAGGGTGAGCCCTACATTGGTCCCAGTGTTTAATAATGGCTTGGGGTGGTTTTCCATATGGCTGCAGTACAAAAACTGTAAGTTGTATTCAGCCTTCTGATTTTTCTAGTAGCATTTTTATAACTGTACAATGGGAGAAATTATGCAATCACCCTCCCATTGCTTTTGATTATTTTATGGCTTACTCTTGTTGCTGTACGGTTAGTTCATGGTTAAAGATTTGCAGGCAGGTGCTACATTTGCATCCAGCTCACCCCAAAGCACCAGTTTGAATCCAAAGGACTGCACAGTCCTAAAAGGTAAATCTTCAAGTGGAACTTGACTTCTGATGTCTTCACGGACATATCCAGGTTGTTTTCTTGGCAACAGTACGGTGGGTTCCCATTGATTTCCATTTGGAGTGTTTTTCAGTTTTCAAAGTTTATAGTTTCCTGGTGCCTCCTATCCAATGCCAATCAGGTCAGACACTGCTTGGGTTTTTCAAGATCAGGCAAGGTTAGCTAACTGCTATCAGGTTGGGTGGGTGGGCTTTAACATGGAGCTGTCGTTTAAACTACTCATACAGTAGTAGTCAGTAAAGCATTGAGAGAAATTGGGAGGGGGAGGACAGGACAGGATATATATGTCGGGAATATAGTCTCATTTTCTTGGAGGGTGTATGAAATTAGCTTCAGGTGATATTCCTGTTTTCTAGCAAATTTGGGCAGTCTGTGGCTATTCATTATAGGCAGTTATTGGCCAAATATTGGCAGATGCCCATGTTTTATATCAAGCAATGGCTAGGTACTACCTGCTAAGGAGTCCTTTCACTACTCTGCCACTGCCTCTTTTAAAAAGAGCTGCCCATTATCCCAACTGCACCGACTGTCTTTCAGACTCTGCTGCTTCCCCACCCCTCCCAGTACGCTGCGATCAGATGCCTTGCTCTGGGTCCAAAAGGTGCGTATTAATTAAGCTCCCCGCTCCCCCACAGCCCTTTGCAAATTAAGGGTCATCTTCTTTACAGCTTGCAATTTCTTTATTAAATTTCAACAAGCATTAAAAAAAGCACAACTGGTAAAAATTGGTTAAGAGGCACTCATAAATAGGGAAAGAGAGATATGAACAACAGGCAACCATTTACCTAATCTATCACAAGGACACAGTACTTGTATAAACAGAAGCTTAGCATAGCATAGCATCAAAATCACATGAAGTGTTAGTACTGCTTTATAAACCACACCTGGAATACTGCATCCAGTTTTGGTCAGCATATTACAAAAGGATGCTGAGATTGAAGTTGCATTAGCCATTTAATCAGCAATATACAAAATGCAAGCTGCAACTTCATTGGGCATTTGCTCATGGATGTCATTGTAAAAAACCATGGCAAAGCAGATGGGCTTATTCGCGGCTTTGTAATATTGGGAAAAAAAGTATCCGTGATAAGGTTTCTTAAATGAATATTTAGTAGATTGATTCATTTAGCATGTAGCTTGATGTCATGAGCTGCCAATGAAGAGGTGGGTGCTGTTTTTTTAACACAGCTTGAGAGTCCGGATGGTTTTGATTATTGTTTATTTTTGTGTCAGTTATTACTGACACTGACAGTTATTACCAACAACCCATCTTGGTCACATTCTAAATATTGTGGGATAAGTTTTACAGATTCTAATAAGACTTAAAAATGGGATAGCCCTTTGGTGTAGAAGACTTTGTGAGGGAGAGCAATAAAACCAAACAATATATTGGAAAATACAAAACAATACTATATACTATGACACAATAAAACTGTCCAGCATTGATAACTGCTTGATAAATCTTCGGGGGTGGGGAGTTCTTTGCAACTTTCTAAAACTTGCAGAGTTCTCCAAGGACCCCAGAGCATGTTGGCTTTCAGTTAAACCATAGATACAAATGAAATTATGGACATTTTATATATAAATATTCATGATACTCTGGTAGGGAAATTTAAAATGGCATTATGTATAATTTGTTACAGGTGCAACCTTTGTGTAATGTAACTTAAGACAGTCACAAAAAAACCTCCAAGGCCAAGAAGAAGGTCAAGTTGGAAATGATATGCAGCTGTTGTCAGCCTCTTATTTCAATAGTACTTTTTTTAAAAAGTTACACCAAAGACCTGTATAGTGTTTTCCTGTTTTCTGTAGTGTGTATGGCTGTATTGCAATAGTTGAAACTAATAATCTGTATTTGAATCTAGTGGAAAATGTAATAAATGAGGCCTTTTATATGATGGGCCAAGAACAATATTTCTGGAAGATTTTTTTGTTTCTATTAACAACCTTTTCCAATTTAAAAAAAATATATTTGGAATTGTGTATCTGTATGCACTGGAATAAAATTCCAAATGAAATAAACTGGCAATCAAAACTCCACAGGGATAGCTAACAACATGAATTAACACTTCATTTGATAAAATATACTATTTCAATTTTAATTTTAATTTCCTTGGAACTTCTGCAAAAGAAATATACCGAAGCTTTCCTTAAACATCACCAAGTGTCAGTAGTTGATCAAATAGTTTTTCATCGTGATATAGCAAGATGGATCACAATCTCTTTGTTACTTATTGCTATTGCAATTGCTTAGGAAGAAAATATAGTGAGTTCAACAAGGTTGTCTTCTGAACAAGTTTAAGTTACAGGAAGTTTAAACTTCCTGAGCAGATGGACAATGGCACCAGTTACCTAGAGGAGCAACGGCCTGGGGCTTTTGACCAGAAGCAACCTGATCAGGATTCCCTCAGTCTGAATCTTCTGTGTTGAGTCTTAACTTTAAATTACTTATAAGATTTCCATTTAACCTATAAAGTTCACAAATTACTCCAAGTTACAACTGGCCAACTTCATCTACCATGCCACTAGATAATGCTTTATAAGTCACAATGACTGGGTTTACATAATATAGTAAGCAGTGAATAACAAAATTCTGACATGCAAGGAGAGGCCCGGTAATGGTCAATAGGAATAAACCTGAGGAAACCCTGAGTTAAAAGTCCTTTCACTGGATCATCTACAAAGCTCCATCAACTATTGCAGAGGTAAAATAACATCAATGCATTAAGGAAGTCTTTTTCTGCCAACCAGACAATCCCATTGGAATGAGGGGAACAATGTAGCATGATTCCTCAGTTTTATAGGCTGCATTTGGGAGGAAAGCCCAAGACTGCATGGATTATTGAATCTTTGATTGCTTTCATTCATAACAAAGTCATACAGTTCAGGACATGTCAGAGGGTTTACATATGAACATATTAATGTGTGGGCTGCAATTACAATCACTCCAGTATACAAAAGAATTTTTTTATTTTATTTTTATTTTATTTGTATTTATATACCGCCCCATTCCGAAGACTCGGGGCGGTTCACAGCTTCTGATTAAAACAATGCAAATATATAGATTTAAAATTAATTTAAAAAGTATTAAACCAATGGCTGCGAGAGGTTTAAAAACTTTTTATAAAATATTAAATGTTTAAAACCCCATTTTTTATGTTTAAAACCCCATTAAATGTTTAAAACCCCATTAAAACCCCATTTATTGAAAGGACCATCTTTTCCCAGCCACCTCTACTCGATCCACCAGAGCAGGGAGGCAGGGAATGTTACGGCGGGTCCCCCCTTTTAAAGAGATCCATCTTGTGGGACCTAGAAGAAGTGCTTTCTCCGTGGTGGCTCGCTCCAAGAACGACACTCCCACAAACACCGAGAGGGCAAGCCACTAGTATATAAGCAGAGCAGTGATGATGTTATCTAGCTGGGTAATGAAACACCTATAAGAAATGTTCAGAGGGCACCAAGGGTCACCACGTCCTCCTCCTCCTGCTCTCCCTTCTTGTACTGATGATACTACCTAGTTGGGTCATGAATCGTCTGCAAGAAAACCACCAAGTTCAGAAAGCATCAAGGATACCACAGTTCAACCCTGAGCTACAAATATCCTAGAAGTAGAGTGTATATTTGACAGTAAAAAAAAAAAAGAAGTGAAAGGTTTCTCAGCTCAGGGAGCCAACATTGTCCGCAGACATTTCCGTGGTCATGTGGCCAGCATGGCTCTATGCCAGAAGCGCATGGATCACTCTTAGCTTCCCATCCAAGTGGCATCTACTTGCATTAGCAGACTTTCCAATGTGATGATTCCCCCAGACGGTTCTCTCCAGATGTCAGCTCAGAGGAAGATGAACCAGCTCCAGGCACATCTGGAGGGGAGTTGCTCAAACGGCTGCAGGCAGGCGTCAGAGAGGGATTTGGCTGAAGCTCAGCTGCAGCAGGGCAGCCCTGAGGCTTCGGGTGAGGAAAGCAAGCCGCTGTCGCTGGTCAACGATGAGGAAGAGGAACTGCCTTCTGCACCTGATCCAAGAACACGTGGAGCAGGGAAAAGGCAGGAGCAGAGAAGGTCAGCCAGATTGCTCGCCAGGAGGCAGCCTCGCCCCTCTTGATGGGCTGCATCAGAAGCTGGCTAGTCAGCACAGGAGACAGTTGGAGGCGATGCTGGGAAAGTGTTCCTTTCCTAGATGTATGTTTGCTGGTGGTTGTGATTCCTGCCTTGCTCTGGACTGACCCCGTCCCTTGACTTGGATCGTGCCTTGTGAACTCTGGACTTTTCTGGCCTTATGAACTCTCTTATATTGTGGATTTAATTTTGCCCGGTGGGTTTTTTTTTTTAATTGGAAAACTTTCAAGTGCCTTGTGGACGCATTGGCCATTGCTCTGCGGACTAGCATTGGTCTGCTCGTGGTTGGACTTAATTGGGACAGTTCTGGGTTTTTAGTGAGGGGAATTGCTGGGGGAATATTAATAAACACAGGAAACCAGAGTTACCTCCGTGTGTGTGTGTGCATTCATTTTGAATTAATTTTTTTCCCTAGGTTATGGATGGCTATTATAAAAAGGTGGTCTGCCCAAACTCAAACGGCGCTGTTTTCTTGGCTGTGTGCAGGGGAAAGGTATGTGTTGCCCAAATGTATATATACCATATTTAATTATGGTGATGAAAAGGGAGAAGAACCCGTGGCTTAGTGGTTAAGATAACAGCCTGCAGTGCAGGCAACCCGGGTTCAAATCC
>JANHFL010006268.1:0-37116 GCA_032468155.1 Oxyrhabdium leporinum
GGAGGAGGAGGAGGAGGAGGAGGAGGAGGATTTTTAATTCCTGATTCCTGAATGTCACCTCTCAGTCTTATTAGAAAAGGACAGTTGTAGAAGTCACCAGCTAGTTTGCATGCCCTTAAATCCACTATAGTCCCTAAAATGAATAAAATCCTAAATGTTAAAACATTTCTGAACATATTTAAATCGATTTTGTAAACCAGGGAAGATTTTTTTTAATTCTTTTCTCCCCCTCATAACCACAGAAATCTTTTTAAATTATTTTGTTGAATAGTTTGCTCAGTGTTAATAAAAATATAAAAATCCCCAACACAGTTCTATAATTATTTGTGGATACACCTCCAATAATTGCATTTTAATGATGTTTTAAGCTTCTTTATATTTATTTGTGTGACTATCCACAAACAATGTGTCTATGGGTCTCCTACCTCTTATTAAAAGCAACAAAAGGCCACCAAACAAAGTTAAAAACACATCATACCTGAAGACACTCGTATATCTACCCAAATAAATCATCTGAAAATGAGTTCACCAAAGGCCAAGGCTGAGTGTTTGAAGAGGGCACAGCTAGGAGAAAAAATGCGAGGAGGGGAACATTTGCTATGAATGTTTTTGTTCAAAGATTAGGGCCTCATTTGCTACCAAATTGAGGAAAGCTTCTTAAATTTGGTTAAATGGATTTTCTTTCTTTTTTTTTTTAAGCTAGATTTATAAAACTGCTCAACCCGATTTTCTGCCAGTGGCATTCTAGGTGCCTTATTTGTTGCTTCATCATCCTAAAGCCCTCTAAAACTACAGGGCATACTGGAACCGGCAGTCAGAAAGAGTCTGAATAGCTGTGATCCAATCTAAAGCTGTTGCCACCACATCATTCCAGGTGGCAACCAAAGTCTCACTCAAACTATGTATCAGAATGTCAAGAAATAGTCCAAGAACCCAACAGCTTTAGAAACCCTGTGAAGTCCTTAAGATTCCTGGGACAGGTCAATTCCTTCAGAATAGTGCAGGAATTGACAAAGAACAGATGGCAATATCCCTCAACTCCAGATCACACAACTGCTACTGGAAACAAAAGTCAAGTCCAATGTATAGTCTCCCCATGGGTCACACTTGCAATAGCAATAGCATTTAGATTTATATACCACTTCACAGTGCTTTACAGCCCTCTCTAAGTGGTTTTACAGAGTCAGCATATTGCCCCCAACAATCTGGGTCCTCATTTTACTGACTTCAGAAGGATGGAAGGCTGAGTCAACCTTGAGCCTAGTGGGATCCGAACTGCCAAATTGCAGGCATCTGGCAGTCAGCAGAAGTAACCCTAACCCTAATCCTAACCCTGCAGTACTGCATTCTAACCACTGCATCACCATGGTGTAGAAGCTGAGTCATAATCATGAATTTCATGATGGCCATAAACTAACCATAAGTTTCACGAAAGTAATTTTTCATACAATATTATAAACTATGCTTGAATAAATAGTTCGGAACACTTAGTCTCTATTTTGAAATGGCTCAGTCTTTTAAAAATTACTTTACTATCATTTATTTTTATTATTTAAATGTTAACTCATTCCTTCTACTAAATATTATCCTATTCAAGAAAAATGAAAGAGGTCATCTTCAATTTGTGTGGTAGTTGGAACAGACAGTTTCTTCTGGATTGAAATTCAACTCTTCAGAAGAGCCTACTTGATTTCTTTTTCTTTCCATTTCCACTCTGATTAAATTTAAGTAGCATAATGAAACTTCATACCAATTTGTTCAACAATATTTTACAGAGAAAGTAAAGAATTGCAACAAAGTCATTTTTGTACTAATAAAACCAGCCAGAAACTGAGATTACATTAAATATCCAGGGGATAATACAATAATGGATAATATACTGAAAAAGGACCAGGGAGACTCAGACCCAAATCCACTCTCAAGCATAGCAAAATCACTGGATGCTTTGGAGCCAACCATTCTCTCTCAGCCAAAGCTCCTTCACAAGGTTGGTGCTGTTGGGAAAAAAAAATAGAAGGGCTTCAACTGTTTTTCTGGCTGGGAAATTATGGTAGTTGAAGTCCACCACTCTTAAAGTGGCCAATGTTGAGAAACACCGATGTATGTCATTTTATTCTCCTAGAAACATAATCTAATTAATACATAAATGTTATCATCATCATCATCATCATCATCAACAACAACAACAACATAATACCAGGCCATATACCATCTGGTCCCATTTTGTCCAGTGTTATAGAAGCTCATCTGCACTGGAACTGAATTCAGAATTGGGGTTAGGAGCCTATTATTCAAATAATAGTAGAAATTTGGTGCTAATTTGGGTACAAATATGGGCTATATTTCTAAGTTTCAGTTATTTCAGTATACAATGTATTATCTATAGCTTTTTATCATTACACAGCAGCTGAGGGAAAACCAAACCTGAACCTGTTTACTCAATCATCCACCATTATTGTTCCATTTCATCTTAAACCCATCATGTCAGTTATAGTAGTATGGATTATCAGACCAGCCTTAAATGTATCTGTAACATGAAACTGAATTCTGGTAAGGGCTACCAATGCCAGCTGTATTACCTGTGATATGCCCAGAAACCATTTGTGAAATTCCTCAAAAATAGACATTAAAACTTGCATTTTGGCCAGATTTTAGCTATTTTAACTTCTTAAAAGTTGTATTGGCACTTCTTCCCATAATTATGCTATGGTGCCAGTTACCAGAAAATGTTATGTGTTATGAAGTTAGTAACATAACAATGCTGTTCTGATCCTTGCTCATTCATAATGAAAATGTTTTGTTTCCTGGATTATGGAACAAGGCTTACTGCTACAAGAAAACTTCTGCATTTCTCAGAACAATGTGAATGTTCACCCACGCATGCCACTCGAGTGAAGAGAAATTACGGGTTATGCTCTGATGTTGCTTCTCTATAGTGCACATTCATGGATAAAACAATTTTCAGTTAAGAACATTTTATTTCATGGCAGTAAAAGTAAGTACAATACAACTAGTTTTTGCTGGAAGGCTCCTTGAATGATTCAGAGACTGGATGTGAATGGTTCACATGCTTCATTCCAGCATCCTATCATTTATATTTTTTTTAAAAAGCTGTGCTGGAAATGTTCACAATAGCTATGAAGGTATAATGCCGCTTCCTGTGAGGCTGATAAACTTCCTCATAACAAATTTTTAGCCAGGTCAAAGCATCTACCCTGAACATTTAAAAGGAGTTGTTGTTGTTGTTTTTGCTTAAAGTTCAAGGAGAGAAAACCATGAAAATTCTGTTATCTTTGGTAAAAAAAAAGCAGCTTATTTGCAATCCACAGTGATACTTTTATTATTTTACTAAGCTCACTGGCTTCAAGGACAAAATTGGAATTCTTTTTAAGAAAAAAAATGCAGAAACAAATAACAAGACCAACATTAGGTTATGATACAGGGAAGAAAATTCTTTCTGCATATTTTCAACAAACTGCAATCAGTTGGTGATGGAGAATATTGCTGAAATTCTAATGGATGGTGAGTAGTGTTCTCACATTTAGGTATATTATGGTCTAATGGCTTTCAGGAATTGAAAATAAGCTCAAAAACACCACACAGGGAAATTTGGAAGAAATTCTCAAGCATCCTAAAAAATGAGATAGAAAACAAAGGCCATTCCCCCCCCCTCAGGGCTTTCCCCCCTCAAGAATACTTCTCAAAAATTGTAGATTTTGGTACAGCATTATACTAATCAAACTTCTTTATCAGATACTTTATTGTTATAAAGTAAAACAAAATCATCAAGTACCATATTTTTCAGAGTATAAGACGCTCTGAAGTATAAGACACACCTAGCATTTGGGGAGAAAAACAAGGGGAAAAAAATCTGCCTCTGCCTCCCAGCAATTTGCCTCCTTGCAGCAAACAGAAAAACCCTGTTTCAGCTTCAGCATAGCCTGATTAGCATAAGCAGATGATTTTAGCTTGAATCTGCCTCCCTACGATCAGCTGTTTCAGGCTGCAGGGATCTCTATCGCAAGGGAAAAAAATCTGCCTCTGCCTCCCAGCAATTTGCCTCCTTGCAGCCAACAGCAAAAAGAATCGGCCTCCCGATGATCAACTGTTTGAGGCTCCAGGGATCGCCATTGCCTATTGCCACCTCCACACGCTCCAGTGCCCCATTTTCCATTCCGTGCACCCCATTTTCTGCCCGTTCCGAACCCCACCATCTGGAATGGGCCAAAAACTGGGCGCACGGAGGCGGCAATAGGCAATGTCATCCCTGCAGCCTGAAACAGCTGAACATTGGGAGGCAGATTCAAGCGAAAATCAGCTGCTTCTGCCAATCAGGCTGGACTGAAGCAGACCAGGCTTTTTGCGTTTTGTTGTTTGCTGCAAGGAAGCAAATTGCTGGGAGGCAAGCCGAAGGGTGGCGGCTGGTGGGTGGGCATGGCTACATTCGATGTATAAGACACATCCAAATATTTACCCTCTTTTAGGGGGCAAAAAAGTGCGTCTTATACTCTGAAAAATATAGTATTTTAGTTGATGTTAAATAAAAAACAGCTATTTAGCTGTGGTGGCGCAGTGATTAGAAAGCAGTATTGCTGGCTAACTCTGTCCACAGCCTGGAGTTCGATCCTGACTGTTTGAAGGTCGACTCAGCCTTCCATTCTTCTGAGGTTGGTAAAACAGGGACCCAGATTGTTGGGGGTAATATACTGGTCTTTGTAAATTGTTCAGAGAGTGCTGTAAAGCACTATTGAGAGTTATATAAGTGTAAGTTCTATTGCTATTGCTATGCAAAATGTGTTATTTCTTAAAAAGATATTGAAAGACATGAAGCTGCTCTTATTGATAATCTCCTGTTTGTCAAACAGTATAAAAATAATCAATAAATTATCCAGGAAAATGTTTGTTCTATTTTTTGGTGGGTAAAAATAGTTTACCTTTATGTTCAAGGTGAAATCTTCATTGGCATTATAAGAGTGTGAAAATATGAGTGTTTGAAGAGTAAAATAGTCAGATGACCTGGACTTCATTGAAATATGGTTTGGGGTCTGTGCCATTGAAACAGATATGATCAGAAAATCCTCAAATTTGAGATGATTTCACCAATCACAGTTCCTGGCAAACCAGTTGTGGGGTTTAGCAAGTGGTCAGTGTAGCATCAATTGAGATATAAAGCATTGAATAGTTCAGGAAGAAAGAGGGAAGATGAAAAACATCTTTAAGTTCAGGAGTTGATTTTTTTAAGGGAGATATTATGGATCTACAATTGATGATGACTGTTACTAGTATTAGTCCTATTTCCTCAGCTGAATCTTATAGCATCAACAATTCAGTTGAAACAAACCCAGTCTGGTTTTTCCTAGTGCTTACCATTTGAGGCATCCGTGCCATGAAGTTCTGCTTCCTACTGTATACTTTTAATAAATTTGACCTCTCCTTCTTGATCAGCTGTATAACTTTTATGCAGGCAGTCGAAGTATGTTAGCTGGGATTTATTCCCCAGT
Source organism: Oxyrhabdium leporinum (assembly GCA_032468155.1). Taxonomy (NCBI): domain Eukaryota; kingdom Metazoa; phylum Chordata; class Lepidosauria; order Squamata; family Cyclocoridae; genus Oxyrhabdium; species Oxyrhabdium leporinum. The sequence continues at coordinate 5,502 of JANHFL010006268.1, forward strand.
GTACTATATTAACATGCTAGAATATAGTGCTTAGCATCCAGAAAGAAGGATTCATAACCCATCTATTTGGTTGTCTCAGAGTCTTGGGGATTCTCTTATATTGGTTGCAAGTGTGTGCAAACTGAGGAAGGACAATTAAACATTTAATTTGGGCTCGGTAACCATTATATAGCAATGTCTAGAGGTTACTGTATAAATAAAAATACTAGATGTTTTATGTTAAGAGTTTACACAAATCCTAGATAGCAAATAGTTAATTAGGCTCAGAGCAGAGCATTTGCTGCAGTAATGTATGCTTATTTGGAGAAATCACAACTGCTAGTTATTAAACCATGTTAACAATTACTTTAAGTGGACATTAATCTGAGTTCAATTATAATGGGATTCCTTTTATTACTCCCATTTTCTTCTCTAAAGACTTCCATTGGTTTAATGACATTGAAATAAAACCAGATTAATTAGCAATTTTGCAATTTATTTAAAAATTACCTGAGTTGGAAAGAATTAACCAGCAATTGCAGAAAAGTCTAAGGTATAATTAGATTGCCATGGTATTACTACATCAGATATATAAGCCCTTAGCTTCTGCTGATATTAAGAGTTATGAGGAGTTATTCATCTTTCAAATACAGTGTAACAATATCTATTGCAATGCAGCTGTTCCTAACACAGTATATTTCAAAAGCATCTGCCTGAAAGTTCAAATCTTCAGTCATTGTCTATGTCTTTCATTCCTCTTTACACTGCCCATTGACAACCAGTGTTGTATTATCAAACCTTTTCAGAAGGCCAGGTCAGGAAATAGATAAAAGGATTCCAGGAATGCTTCTTTATTGTTTAAGGATATAATTACAGTCTATTGAAAGCCTATAAATGTTTGAGTCTACCCTCTGTCACTGAATCAGTGCAACATTATTTTGAATTCCTTTGTATTCTTCTACTTTTCTAAAATTGAATCACCATTTTAATCAGCCTTAATATAAAGATCATCTTTATATTTTAAAATAATGCAGAGATGATCTTTCAAGATTATATCTGCATTATTTTACATGTATAATGTTTATATTGATTAATTAGGATAGCGGATAGAACCTAAGTTCAAGTTCACGCTCAGCCATGGTAGGGTACTAATTTCTATGGACCAATCAGTGCCTTTTAATCCAATTTATGTCAGAAGGTTGCTGGGTGTATGGGAGTAGGAAAGAGGAGAAAATATGTCCTGTATCCTGCTTTGGATTCCTGGAGTAAAAAATGGTATATAAATCAAATATATTGATTCATTCTAATGGGTTAATCTTCTCCAGGCACTCACCTGAAGGGCCACAACAAGTAAGAACAATCCGGCAGAGAAATGGATTGTGAAAATGTCAGAATTTTCCAAAATAGCATAACTAATTTGTTTGGCCAGAGAACAAACAACAAAAACATTTTTGAAAGACTGGAAAACTTATAAGGATTGTTTGCGGAAAGAAGGAAAAAAATGAATTGATGATTTATGGATTTGAATATTAAGAAAGATGTGACCTAAATAATTGGGTGAAAGGATTTGTAGACTTACTTAGAATAACTTTATTGTCACTTTAAATGTACACTAATTACACTAATTTAAATGTACACCAATTGTTACTTAGAATAATTTTATTCTTTAAATATACACTAAATGTACACTTTAAATGTACACCAATTTAATGTACACCAATTTAATGTACACATACATTAAAATGAAATTTCTTTGCCTAAAGCTCTCAAAGGGGCATCACCTACATTAACATGACAGAATAAATACATAAATATGCATATACCCACATACATTATATGACACAGAGAAACAACACAGTCTAATTTGGATGTTTACATGTACATGGTGAGAGAAACATTCTAAAACATTGTAAAATAGTTAAGAGGGAGGAAGTGCAATAAAATTAGAATTATCTGTTGAAAAGATCAGAAGTTACTTGTATATTTTTTAGCTTTTTTCTTGAAATTTTGTTTTGGTTTTTCTTTTCTTTTTTTCCTTTTGATTCATCTTTTATTATATGAAAATCCTCAATGAATATTAATAAATAATACACCCTTACCAACCTCCACAGGTAGACTAGAGAGGTTGAAAGGAAATGTATTTGTTTGGCCCTAAGTAAGTTTCTCCATGTTTTTCAATGACTATGTTAAAGCAGGCAAATCTGAGAATAATTTTTCTTCAGAACCTCTTCTAAGAGTATAAAATTTGGAGAGAAAAAGAAAGGGAGACAACATGAACGTTTTATTTCTATCTCTTTTCAAGTTCTCATACATTCACAATAACTCCTGGAGAGGGCTAATAGAAGTTTTAATTCCTACATGAATTTATCCAACTATTTGGAATCTGCTAATAGATTTGTTATGCATACCACCTTGAGTTTCTGGAGGAGAGGGAGAATCTAAATCTACCAAATAAATAAACAAAATCTAATTTAGCTCAATTTAGTTTGTGCCAAATAAATGTGAACAAGACTGTAATCTGAGAGAACTTCTTGAAAAAGTGGTGCAACATCTTAAAATCAATCAGTACTAGACATTACTAGCACTCAGTATACTATTGATTTCTGAGTCTTAAGAGACAATAAAAAAATCAGTAGCCTTACCCTATAACTTTATGTTGCTGACTCATGCACAACTTCTTATGTAGCATTTATTATTTTTTACAAGATTCTGTCTTGCATTGACACACTATATGCTATCTCAGTGATATTATTTTTCTTCTTTGTTAGATAAAATTATGTTGCCCTAAATTTGAAATTCTCAACATAGTCTGCTGCTCTATCCATTTTGATATGTTATGCATCCATTTGCTTGCCAGCTGGGAAGTTATCAACATTTCATCTTTTTTAGATGTAAGAGTAACTTTGAAGTCTGAAGTCTTTTTTTCTTTCTTTCATCTTCAATTTAACAATAATTTCTTCTTTCATACATAGTCACGCACAATTAAAGACAAATCCTGAAGAATGGCATCCTAGTTAATGAACTGTTAGATGTTATATTTTTTATTTATTTCCTCCCTTTATTGTTTTCATAAATAATAGCACTTTTAATACTTCTTCCTCTTTCTATTTTGCTTACAACAACTTTGTGAAGTGAGCTGGGCTAGGAGAGAGTGACTAACTCAGTTGACTTTCATGCTTAATGTGCATCTAAAACTCAAGTCTCTTGGTTTCTAATGAGCTGGGAAGTTGCAGCTTTGCAGTCAAATGTAACTGGATTTGTTAGTATTTGTGATACTGGGGATAGCAATGGAAATCCTTTAAATTTCCAAGGAGTTTTTCTTTTTATATTCTTTGAACACTTTAGTCTTCTGGTTCAGCCTCATGATAGATGTTCACTATGTAGAAGCAGAATTTTGGCAGAAAAGGGAGACCTGCTGAGCATCAATGAAATGGAAAATAGGAAGTATGTTTCTCAGGATTACCCACATGGATAATAAGGTACTCTATCAGTAGATAAACTGCAGTCATGCTAACTAAAGTAATTTGGTAATTGACCCATACTATAAACTGAGAATGAAGATGTAGATAAAACTTCTTCTTATAGATCACTGTGAGGGCTTTTTTAAATTAAGCTAAACTTTTTGAAATATAGAATATTGTCTTAAGAGGAAACTACTGGCCTTTCCACCTCATGATTATTTTTCTAGGTTAACATTTTTTAGTACATCATAACTTGTTTAAAACTTATTTATTGTGTGGCTAGGATATAATATTCTAAGCCTAAACCAAGTTATGTCACTATAGCAAGTCAGCCACTGTACAAGTAGTCCTCAACCTACAACAGTTCATCAAGTGACAGTTCAAAGTTACAATGGCACTGAAAAAAGTGACATGACTATTTTTCACAGTTATGACTGTTGCAGAATCCCCATGGTCATGTGATTTAGATTTGTATGCTTGGCAACGGACTCACATTTTTAATGGTTGAAGTGTTCCAAGGTCATGTGATCACCTTTTTGCAACCTTCTGACAAGCAAAGTCAATGGGAAAACCAGATTCACTTAACAACCATGTTACTAATTAAGAACTTCAGTGATTTGGTTAACAAATGTGGTGAGAAAAGTCATTTAACAAATTTCTCACTTAGCAACACTAATTTCAGGCTCAATTGTGTTCATAGGTCAAGGGCTACTTGTATTCTCTAATGGGAATTGATTTCCCCAACCTACTTAGTTAATTATATACTGTGCTTTAACTTCAGGAGCTATCAAAATCCTAGCATTCAGTAGTTGCGGGAAGAAATATCTAGTGGTTCTCCAAATGATATATATATATCATTATATTCCATTTTCTCTTAAGTTGTGCAGATGTTATATTATGTCGTGCCCCCTGTATGGTTTTTACATGATTTCCACTATGTCCCCTGAAATGGGGGAAATAATTGAGAGAACCAAACCTGAAATGTTATGTAATAGTCAATGTAACTTAAAAAAAATACTACACAAGATATTTACTGTATAAAACACAAAATTCCTCCCCCAGGCAAGAGGTTGAAATTATGTAAGACATAGTATATGGGGGCATAACATCTGCATCTTTGTTTTCTGAAAGCATAAGGGATGGTGACCTGTATATAGTGAGAGGTAGTATAGCTCCATGCTACTACCTCTCACAATTGTAGCACTAGTACAAATGGGTAGCATGGATGTCAGTGTAGTTTGCAGTTACTGATATACATATTTTTCATTTCAAACTGTTAGGAACATGGCATATCATTATTAGGACAATTGCCACTAGCTATAGTTTGGAATGAGTGCTAGGCTATTATGGTAGCAACATACAGCAGTATAAAATGGAGAGGAGGCAAAAGCATTTTGAAAAAAATAGCAAAATGTTACTTTACGAGAACATCTCTATTTCCAGCTGTGAAATATAGGAATATAAAAATGTTATACATCTGCTACTTTTTAGCTTTGCCAAAACTTTAGCCTGGGTCACCGCAATCTTCTGTGTCCCATTTGTCTGACTCTGATTCTACTTTTGCTGATATAGAATTTGATGAATTATTTGCTTGTGCTATCGCAGAATCTGCACACTTATAAAGGCATTATTAATGCACGGGAGACTTTGTGTTTGATGTGCATATCACTGAATCAATAGCATTAATCCTACTGACCATCACCTATTGGAGATGAGGTCAATTCTAAAGCAATTAGAACATATTGGGAGAAAAGCAGTTTGAGAAGGAAGTTGTCCAGATTCTCTACTTGTCTTTAATTTAACCTTCCTCTTTGAATAATATTACTGCCAGCAATGCTATAAATCAAATTATGTAAGAGTAGAGTACTATGTCTGTGCAGCAGTTAAGTTCTGGACGCAGATTCAGGGCCACATTTAGCCAGAGTAGATTACTGGGTCACTTTGATCCACAATCAGTCTACTTCATACATTTACTCTTGGAATACATTTTGACGAGAGCACAGTACTCTGTTTGCTATTTAGCTATATAAATCAAATGAAAGAATATCCATTCATTAAAGTACCAGAAACAGATAATCTGTTCAATTTGGAACAGTAGCAGGTACTTGTGTAGAACTGTTACTTTGAGTGTAAAGAATTGTATGTGATTTAAATGATTTTATAACATACTACAAAACAAAATAAGTTTTACACTATGTTTCCCATTCTAGCTTCAAATTTACCACTTTAAATTAGGACTTACATTCTTATTAAGCAGAGAAGTTCATTTTGCTCCACCTCCACCTTGGTATTACAACACAAATGTATTAATCTCTTCATTATCTCAACTTCTCCACCTACTTGAACACTTATAATTTAAGTTCAAAAAAAAAATTGGAAAGCTTGGAATTTGCATTGTTTGAGATGTGGAGTTTGCTACCGTAGTTACACAAGCAATTTTTGGATGTGGACTGGCCTTTTCATTATTGCTTAATGAAGATTAGTGGTTTAATATAGCTGATCAGATGCATTTTTAGAACATTTGATTAATGAGGCTTTAGTCTGGAAGAAATAAAATGCTTGTAACTAAATTATGTCACACAGAGTGAGCACAGTGCTGTTATTCAGAGTTGGCCTGAGACATTTAGCTGTCTAAAGGCATCTCTCTGAATCCCTCTTGTTGACTGGACAGACTGTTGATGCTTTGATGCTGCTGGTAAGGATGGTCTTTTTTGTCTAACATAAAGGAATCACAACAAATTACACAGTTTTATTCTTTCATAACTTCCTAACTTGTCACAGGTCATATGTCTCCTGAGATGGCTGTCTTATTCTGTCTATCACTACAACCAGCTCTGGATCTAATGAGGTTTTCATCCAGGAAATATAGTGTAAATCTGGAAAGGTAAAGTTTCAATTTTCTCTACAAATAGTTTCTTGAATAGACATCTACCTAAGCTCAGAAGAGAGTTGAAGCAATAAAGAGATCACAGTTTATTTTTGTATGCAAGTTTTATGAAAGTAGATATTAAGAGATGAGTAGTACAAACAACTTCATATAATCTATTTGAGGAGGTGACAGTCTGAAGTCATCTGTTAACTCAGTGCTGAAACTAAGTGCAGTCCTATTCACAGAAAGCTGAGAAGAAACCCATTATAGCAAGTTGATTGCATTTATGAGGAGGATTATATCAGTTTAATGGATAAACTATTGGACAATCATGGCACTAAAATGATACTGGTTTTTTTAGCCACATTGTTCTATGAATCTACAATAAACATTTAAGACTCTTTGTTTTTCTCCTTGCTACTTGTGTCTTTGTGGATCTAAGCATGAGCCAGAAATAGCAGCCTTGCATTTTAGTATCAACCTGAGAATTTTTGACATTCAAATATTATACAATACAACAATCATTTCTGAACTGAGCATAAAAATAGCCATATTTTAAACTTTAATATACACTATAACTATATGCTATATATTACTGTAAAATAAGTATCATGCTATTCAAGGAAACCTGCTTCCAGGTGAATATCTGTAAGACCGCATGTTTAGCATTTTCAGTTTACTCTGCAATACCAGGGAAAAAATAATTAATGTTATACACCTTCAAATATTGACACTTTCAAAGGATTAATAGAAGAACTGTACTCACTTAGATGCTGTTGATAAGATAAATGTAAAGGCAGAGTAGCAATGACCTCATTTGTTTAAAGATCCAAAGCCAACTTTGTTGAAATGTAATTACTGTAAACTAACTTTCTTGAAATCAATAAATGAAAAACTAGTTTGTGGAATAGAAAATTCATAAGCAAAAGATAATATGTTATTATAACATTTTGAGATGGAAAATGAGGAATAATTGTTCTGAGAAAGATTATTATTTCTTTGATAAAAGAAAAAAAGAGTGTTTAGGCCTTTTTGGTGGCAGTGCTTCCCCTATGAAAATATGCTCCTTCCAAAACCCAAATAGCCCCAATCCTGTTGGTTCATCATCCAGGCCTTTGAAAAGAATGACTGAAGCTTCTGTTTAAATTAGTTTCTTTTGTTTCCATATAGTTGGTTATCCTGTCAATTATACTCTTATTTCTTGTTTTTCTTGTTTTGTTTTCATGTTTCATGTTATTCGTGTAACACGTAGAATCATTGTAAGCATATAAATTTAATAAATAATAATAATAATCCCTTAGTGCAGGGATGTCAAACTCAATTTCATAGAGGGCTGCATCAAGGCTGTGGTTGACTTCGGGGTGTGTGATTGACTGGGTGGGTGTGGCCGACTAGGTGGGCATAGGCTACATTGGCCTGATCTTTCCTCTTCACACCAGGTAGATCGGGCTGAAGCTACTCTGGCCTGATCTTTCCTCTCTGCATTGCGTAGACTGGGCTGAAGTGACGCGGGTAGACCAGGACGGCCCCGTGGGCCAGATCCAACCACATTGCAGACCGAATCCAGCCCACAGGCTTTGAGTTTAACACCCCTGCCCTAGTGATACACTACCTTGACATAATTGTGAGACTTGTGTGCTCTGACGAAGATGAGAGCTATGTCAGCAATTCAGCCAGACTGGACAGGTCTCAACAGAGGAGCCAGAAAAAGAATGTCTCTCCCATAAAGAATATGGTGAGACATAAAGATACCCATACCAGATTGGTCATTGAATGGATCAACAAGAACCATGCTAAGTATTAGAGTTCCTGGACATCTGGTGAGAAATGGGTTACACTACAGGACTGTGGATTGAGCAATTAGGATGAGCAGCTGCAGACTATTGGAAGGAAAGGTGTTTATTCATCACCAAAAGAAGATTGAAAACAGAGAAATGATTACCTATTTATTACAAACAAGTCCAACAAAAGAGAATAAGTGAAAAGAAAGCACCAGTTTTGGAAAGAACATCTAAACCCAGAAATAATAGAACAGGGACTAGCAGGTCAATAATGTTTTATAATACACAATAAAATATTCACAGAAGCAGAATTGGAAGAACTGCATATATCTACCCAGGGCAAAGAAATCAAAGCTTTGCCATAAGTAGCTCAAACTGTAGAGGTAAACCAGGGGGAGTCAGCAGTAGAGTAAGTCAACATAGCTATTAAATCACTTTCATTCCCAGGCCAGGTACCCTGTCCTCCATATTTTCTTCTGAAAGAACAAAGCCATCTAACCAAACAACAATAATAATTAAAACAAATAATAACTGAGCATCTAGAAAGCACAAAATAGAATAAAGTTGCTTGCATTGAAACTTGTTCCAAAGAAACAGCTAGCACAAATATTGTAATATCAAATAGAAGCACAAGAAATAAGCCCTGCTTGCAAAATTTACAAGAACAAACAACAAACAGCTGAAATGAAAGACCTGTAACAACAACAGAAATGGTGGATAAAAGGGCAAGGAAGATCAGAAATTGGTCAGTGCCAAATGCAGATAAACTGCAAGGTTTTTGGTTGAAATATCTGACTGGTCTACTGCCACTCATAATAACAATGAATCCTGACCTTCATCCAAGCAAGATGCTGATAGACTCTATTTACAAAAGAAAAGAGGTGGACATGGAATAGTGTAAGTATACCAGACAATTAAGAAAAAAGGCATTGGAAAAATATTTGAAGGCCATTAAAGAGGAAGCTAATTTATCATGAAGGCTATTGAATACTAGAGAGTCAAACTGGCCTACTAAAAAGATAAATGAAGAATTAGTTCCAGGGTGCTACTCACTAGTAAATCTGGCCATCAGGTTTGCCTGCATAAATTACAAACCTGGCAGAATATAGGAAAAAGTAAAAAGAATTTTGGAGGGTATGAAACAGGTCTTGTCAGCCTTTCCAATAAAGCTGAAAGTACTTCACTGGGAAGATATTTCCTTTGGTGTTTGGCATTTGACCAGGAAAAGCATTAGAAGTACTTGGTAACTAAAAGAAAATATAAGGTGTAAGCCCACCCACTGCAGGAACTAATTAAAATTCCCAGTTATTTTTTGGTTCTTTATCTGAAAAACATGGCTCCCCAATTTGTACTGGACATTAACTTGCTCAATGCTAGTTTTGTCATTTTGCAGGTTTATTTAAGTGAAGTTGGAAAGAAAGAAAAACAAAATTAATCTTGGACAGGGATTACTCAGTCTGACATCCTCATTAAGTGGAAGTTGTACAGGCTGAGATAGAAACTATAAATGCAAGAATAGTATATTTTTATCCCTCGGCTAGTAGCACATTAGAAACCTCTTGACAGCTGGGCATGGGAAGAACTTTAGCTTAAATCCGCATATGAAATAATAGGGACAAATCCTCATTTTTATGCAAAATGTTAGCTTGAAGGTTCTAGGTTCCTCTTATGGAAATAAATGCACAATTTTCTAAATTTGCTCCTGATATTTCTTCAATACTATGATGCTATACAGTTAGTGTGCTTCTGAATTCAATCCATTATGATTTCAAAACAGGTAGCAGCTTCGCTCACTCAAACAGAATCACTCAAATTTTCCTTGATTAACAAAAACAACTTTTTATATTTCCAATGACTTGCATATGTTTTGCAAATGACGAATAGTAACAACTCTACCTGCAAGTGGTTAATTGTACTGCTGCCAAGCCCAAAAAATCAGGTCCAACCATAAAGGTCCATTTAAAGGTATTTATTGCTAATTGTGTGTATGGACAAGAATCTTCTCAAATAACTGCTTGGGTTAGATAAGGGTCAATAGTATTCAAGGGAGATTGGACTTAGTTCAATTGTGGCTACATAAGAATTCTAAGTGGATCCCTCTTTTAACTCTGTCCTCCAGTTCTGCCACTCCTTTTCCTAAAACTTCTGAATCTATAGATGAGAAGTTCTCTGTAGCTTGCCTACAGAATGTGGCTCAAAGAACGAATAACACTACCAAACTGCCTGAGTAGGCAACAGAATATTAGGTGAAAAAAACTGCTTTTGATAATTTCCCTTCACTGTAACCTTGGAGTAGAACCATATCCCTGATCACCACCCATTACCATCAAGGTCTCTGTTGTTTCTTGTCACATGGTATCATCCTCTGCACAGTTGGAACAATTTCCTCACACAAATTGAATGCAGAAACATGAAACCATGATCAGCTTCCACTTTAATATTTGGAGCCTGATCTGTAAATTCAGTTTCCTTTCCTTTCCTGTATTGAGAGAGCAAGTATTTTCCTAAAGTAAGTGAGGACCAAGCTACCTTAAGTATGTCAAGGGAAAAGAGGCACCAAGCAATTAATGTTATTTTCCTTGGCAGAAATAAAAGTTTTATGGGAATATATTTCACTTAGGGATTCTGGGTGAAAAGTAGTTGACTGTTTTTTGTTCTTACCCTTATTTTTTTACTGTTCTTTTCTGATTTACCCAGAGTGATTTATGAAAACTATAGAATCATAGAAGGAATCTTGGAGATCACCTAATCCAAACCTCATACAATGCAACAATCCACTACTGCTGCATACAAATTAAATAAACCATTACAATAAAATCAGCTGTAGCTCAAATAAATAAAGTATTAAATTTTAAAACAAAGAGATGAAAGAAAGGAAATATAAAGGCATTTTACTGTTGGAGTAGTTATTATCCTACAAATGCTTAGGTGAATAGCCATATCTTCAATCATATTCTGAAATCCTGGAGTATGAGGAGAGATTTTCTTGCAGCTATTGAGAAAGTTGTTATAACAAAACTGGTAGTTTTGATGTTTCACTGGTTATATTTTATCCATATGATTGATCTGTTTACTGAGAACTACTCCTTTGTGTACCATGTCATTTGCAGTTGGTTTATGAATATTTATACAACATCATTGTATTAGCAGATAAATTCCTGTTCTTGCTGAACCTGAGGTTCAGGGAGGAGGATGATTAAAAACTAAGATAAGTCACAGCACTATATCAATGAACAGTAAAATGTTAGACAGAAGAAAAGTCCCTGAGCAATGAGATGGCACCCTACCAAAGAGTTGGGTGTCCTGGAAATTCCAGAGGAAAGACTGAGCAATATCCAAAAATAATAGGCCAGTGTCCAGCTGTGAATGAATCCAAGGGACTTTGTCTGATAGATACTGAACAAATTCCTTTGCATTCCCCTGCAAGAGGTTCTCAAACTCTCTACCAACTTAAGAGGGCTCAGGTCACTTGAAATAGGGTTGAAGGGCAGCAATCCCTCTCCCTCTCCTCTCCCTCTCCCTCTTCCTATCTCCCTCCCTCTTCCTCCCTCCCTCCCTCTCCTTCTCTTTTATGTCTCCAGAGTTAATTTCTTAATCCAGCATGTCTTGCATGTGATTTTTATCTTAAAAGAAAAAAACTCCCATAATTCAGGAATTTCAGTTTACTATATATAAGTACAACAAGAAATGCTATCTAAATTTTGTTTCAAAATCTATAAACACAAATGGAAAGGGATCCAAGCAAACAATTTCATTATAGACATCCTCAAGTGGAATTGTCCTCACTCATTCTTGTTTGAAAAAGGCCAATGGTAGTAAAAGAAATTCTTTACTTACTTTCTTCATTTCTTATTTGTAGCCTCTTGAAGTTTCTTTTATGAGGGAGTGGAAGAGAAAGAACCATTTAAAAAGTTAAATGTAATTGAACTGTGCAGACCTTTAAAAAAGAGCTTCTTCTTCTTTTTTTTAGTGATCCAAGAAAGGTCTCTTTTTGAAGTATTTCCAAGAACAAAAGAATCACCCTGCCTCTGATTATTGGAGTGATACAGCTGCTTTACTTTGTCCCTTTACAATTTTACACATGGTTAGTAAATGCATAGAGATTTCTAGTCAATAACGGAAATCTGCCTTAGAGATTTCCTGGGAAGAGGATAGTTCCACTTTTCGAGGATCACAGTGGAATTAAGAGCTAGCAAGCAGACTGTCCTTTTGTAATTCTTTTTCAGAAATAGAGAGGAATTGAGATTACCCACAACTGTACTCCAGACAGTTTTTCCTCACAAGGAGAAATAAGACAGTGGTTTCTGATGGGTTTAGAACTCTAGGCGATGAGGGAACATTATCTTCACTCAAACCATGGTCAGGCTCTTTCCAAAGGAGATTGGGTTCTCATAATTCCTATTCTAATCACTTTTGGACTTTTCTTGCTAATTACTTTACAGCTATTAGGAACCTGGACTAAGGGTCCAAATGGATTTGAAATAAGATATTGAAACAAATTATAAGAATTCTTCCCATTGGAAAATGCTATTGTTTTGAATTGTTTAAAAAATGATAGGATGGGAATTTGAAGGTTTGATATTAGAAAGAACAAGAAGGAACTAAATATTACAATTAAAGGAAAAGAACACACATTTTACTTACTAATACAGAATGGAGCAAAATACTTTAACATTGGATTGTATTGAAGAATATTTGTGAACAATAGTCCCAGAAGTAAATTTTAATACTGCTTGCCATTATAGACCGAGTTTAAAAGATCTTATAGAAGAGGAGCAAGTTTTGTCAGACAAGACTGAAATTGTTGTGAAAGTATATTTAAACATGACAAGCTACAACACAGGTGTCAAATTCGCTGTGTCACATTGCGTCACATGACATTTGCAACATTTTCCCCATTCACGGAGCTAGCATGGGCATGGCCTGCACAGGACTCATCTGGCCCATGGACCACCAGTTAGACACACGTGGGCTACAAGAATGATACTTCACTAAGTAAACATGAACCTGGCTGATGTTTTAATAATTAAAAGAGATATACAAATAACAAATCAAGAGAGCGATAGGACAACTTTCTTAGTTTGGATTTCCAAAAGAAAGATTAACATTTTGGAGACTTTTGTGAGAAGAAAGAAAGAAAAAGAAAGAAAAAAGATATAAAGAAAAAGAAGGAAGGAAAGAGAAGGAAAGAGAGAAAGAATAAAGAAAGGAAAGAAAGGAGGAAGGAAAGAAAGAAGAAAATAAAAGAAATTGAAATTGAAATTGAATGGATATTTTTCCTTTTCTAATTTGATAATAGCTTCCAAATGTTCTCTTTTCAGAACTGTTCCTTGATGCTATATATTTAAATTGATAATTTCATCAAGAATAACATTCCTTATACCCACAATTAAGCTTGATTATAAGTCAACAGAATACCACTTTAATTGGATTTAATGTAGAATGTCCCAGAAATTTGCTGTTCAAATAAAATATGTAAGGGTAATGTTAATTTAACAAATGACCAGCTGCTGTAAGGTTGTAATACTGTAATACTATAAAGTTATAATGCTGATGCAACAGTAGCAATGAGTCAGCAGGGTTATAGGACTGCTACCACTTTAAGAGGCTGCAATATAAAACAGACCTTGTGGGGGCATGTCTCTTCTCTTGTTTCTCTCAGTGTGTGCTCCGGTAGAGAAGCTGGTTACTGCTTGCCCCTGTATATCAAGGCCTGTATAAAAGTACTTGGGTATATATGCTTTTTAGGATAAAGACCACTATTTGTAAATACAAACCTGTGCGCTGTATTTGCTCCTGGGTTGTCTCACCTAGTCACAATGTGTGCATTCTGACAAAATAGTTATATAGATGAAAAATAAAGTATGTATGTATGTATGTGTCTATTTATAGATATCTATTGGCTTAAAAATGTACATACACTACATATTATATACACATATATTGTATAATATGTCATCCATAGCTCAGATTTCTCTGTAAAATTGAAACTATATGAGTGAAATTCAACAATTAGGTTCTTTGTGTTTAAATGTGACATTTATTTCAAATATTCACCAGACTCTGGATACAAGCATCTGTACTACTTTGTTTCTAATGGATGTTGTATCTGAATGTGTTTCCATTAACAGCCTTGAGTCTTAGCCAAGCCAAAAGTACAGATGGATCAGGGCAATTACTCACTAACATTTCTTGCCATTAAAATAATCTTTAAAATTATAAATGCATGATTAATTAATGATGCAAACCAACCTCAAGTATTAATAATTGAAACTAATAATTTAGAACATATATCAAAGGCTATTCTATATAATCACAAATATTATTGCCAAGATAGTGATATCAAATTCAATTTGCAATATGATTATGAACTGTCTGTTCCTCAGCAATATTACCGAGTGATATTATTACCTTTCATGTTTGCTGGCTCTGAGCTATTCATTTCAGTGGCTTATATTATTTGTATGGATGAACTGCTTCTCAGTGGTTTTAGGATTTTAGTCAAAATCTGGAGCAGCAGACATGGCTAGACCAGAATAAGTGTACATTGGGAATGAGGGAATTGGTTTGGTCAGCCCTTCAAGCTAGGAACCCAATGCAATGTAAGTCAGTACAACTTTTATTGTAAAACTATAGTAACAGAATGTTGAAAGTCTGAATATGTCTTTCCTTCCTCTATCTTTGTATGAACTATGGAGGAGGCTTGTTTGAGACATTCAGTTATGTAACTTTCTTTCCTAGATTCAGTCCCTTTAGTTTTATTTCTAAATATATAATATTTTATTATTGCCTTGGTAGCAGCTCTTCCTCCTGTCCCTCAAGTTCATTTTCTCTGTCTTCTACAAGTTTGGCTGGGATGGATAAAGGTTTCTTATAGGTGGATTCAATAACTGCTGGCACTCCAAATATCATGACATTGCTCACTTTACTTTCAGTTGATTCACAACAACAAAATTATATTCCAAGTTTTGTTGACAATGGTTTGATATCTGAAATCCAATTCTAAACTGGAACTAGCAAATTGATTCCATTATTAGGAGAATCATGACATTAATAGTGTCCACTCATAGTGGAGTTTGGTATGTGAAAATTTGAAATGAGCAGTTTTTCTCTTGGTCTGACTTTAAAAGACAACAAAACTATTACTCACTGAAATTATGTCACATGAAGTGCATATTTCTCAGAATTTGAAATATTCTCAGAATTATGCTTACTGGATTCAGGGACATTTTCTGTTGCATAGGGGAAATAGTATTGCACCTGATTTTCAACACATTAACAAAAGAAGCTTTCCACAATCAAATGTGTAATGCATATTTTAGGGCTATAAAACCTGGCAAATATTCCTCAAACATAAATATGTTCTACGGTCTTCATTATTCCCTCATTAAAAAATATGTTTGGCCCTCTGTGATCTTAAGCAGGGGACTTTTAATTTTGATGATCATGATGATACCAGTATGAGCTATATGTGTTAACTGAGATCCAAACATCATCCAAGAGGGGGAATATAATTGTTTGAAATAGTAGTTCATGAATACTATTTGTGTTTTTCATTTTTGTAGACAGAGGTTAATGTATCACCTTACTAATACTGAAAAAGTTGAATTGCTCAATGATGCTCATAAAGTTGAATCCTGCAGGAAGCAGAATTACCTTACTGTATAATATAAGGAGCCTCTGTAAATATTTATTTAGCTGACACATTACTAGGTTTCATAGGTGCAAAATTTCTTTCCAAATATATAATTTTAAATCTTTTGAAATACATATAGTTTATTTATATAGGAAAGAGAAAAAAATATTCACCTGCATGAACTCAAGGTGGAGTTGCAGGATATTCACAGGATTTTGATTTTAAAATAAAATTTCATATATTTATGTAAAATGCATTTACTTTTGATATTTTTCTTTCTTAGAAGCTACAGCATTTGGTCATAATAAATTTTGCTATGGATGTAAAAGAAATCTGCTAAACATTCTCTGAAAGTAGTCTGTTAGATTACAAGATAAAGTCTGCTGTAGGACAGAAGGTGGCACTGACCGAAGTCAGCAAGCTTGCAACTTTTTCTAGTTAAAAAGTTGCAGTGAAAAATTTTCTTTATGCATGATGTGTTTCAAAAGAAAGCATATTTTACGTGTATATTTTTATTTTTATTGTATATGTCAATTGACTGATTTATTAGATGCCATCAATTCATCTTGAGCTCTTAAAAGATCACCAAGATTTTCTCTATGGTATTCTCATCCTAACCCAGTCCTTCAGGCATACCCATCAACCACTGTAACTGAGTTCATCCATCTTGCTGCTGGTTGTCCTTTTTCTTTACAACTTCTCTAGCATTAGGACCCTCTCTAGAGAGTTGGTTTTCACATAATGTCTTCCAGTATGATTATCTGAGTCTGGTGATTTGTGCTTTGAATGAGAACTCTGATTATGTATATTGGACTGGTTAAATGTTTAACAACAGTAGATCAGGGAAATTTATAGCATTGTAAATGCCTACATATGGAAAATGTACATCAAAAGGACACTGAAATAATTTGCATGAAATATGTCTATTAAGGATGTATACATACTGTACACTTGAACTGCTCATTTCCTGGGACTTTAAGCCAGTTAAAGAAAATTCTTTCTAGAACAAAATACTTTGGAAGTAACTTGCTACATATAATGGCCACAGCATTGAACAATTACTTTGCTGCTTTGCCTTCTGAAACCTTTGTAACCAAAAAGAAAAAGGAAAAAAAAAGCAATTGCTAATTTATGTGATGTTACCTAACTGGTAATGAAATATCTGCAGAAAAAGAAACAAGCTCAGAGAATCCAGAACGTAACATCTACACACATTGTCATATAAATGTCCAATGTACATAAAATATATGAATACAGAATTAAATAACATGTATAACTAAAGCATAAAATAGCCAAAATATTTTGATGAAAAAAGTGGACAATTGAAGGAAATAAGTAGAAAACTGGAGAGAGAGGAGACATAACAAGAGTGCCTGGAATCTTCAGCAAAGAGGACTCAATTGGGCCAAAAATTGTTGCCACTTGTATCCTGGTTCCACTTGTACCCGTGGAGCAACCTTTTTTCTTTTCCTCACTGTGTGAAAAGCAAATTATTTTCACAGATCTACAAAATGGTTGAAAATGGAACCAAGTAATTGCTGTGGCTATTTAAGGCAGACTGTGTATTAAATGCTGTGCTGGTGCCTTCATGCATGACTTCCTGAATAAACTAGATGTCTCTGCACACAAACTGATTCCTTGCTGAGGAAAACTGCCTTTCTGCCTCAGTTGAGCAACAATATTCCTGTGCAAATGCTTGACTTGATTTTCTAAATACTTTCAACTCTGAAAACATAACAAGGAAAGACTTCTGTTCCACTTTTGAATTTTTCTATAGGAGTTGGAGCCTGTAGCTCTCAGTTCCTCTTCTTGCAATCTTGAAAGCTCCCTCTGTAATTTCAACAGGGGAAAAAAGGCTGAGGAGATTTGGTGAGGTGCACCACATTCCTCCTCAATGTATATGGAATTTGCTTCTATATTACACTCAGGTTCTGTGTTTCTTTTCTTTTTTTTTAATGTTGGGGAATGTGGTCTCTGTCTATTATATTTTAACAAGCCCTGAAACTAAATTTGTTTCAGGGTTAAAATATCCTTGGCTGTCTGACCATCTGCTGAATAAAAGTTAGAATGGTTTACCCAGAAACACAATCTTATTGCTAGAGACTGATGGCTCAGTGACATCAGTCTGAATATCTAGATAATAAGTATGAAATCCATAAGCATGACTACGGTCCAATGAATTACTCGCCACACCTTATAAAATAGCAACTCCATCAGCTGCTTAAACCAATAATCAGAATGCCTCCCTTTGTGTATCCCCTAGCCATCAAAATGCTTCCTACCCTCCATTAAAAAACAATTACTGAGTATTTTGGCCAAATCAGTTCCATATAATACAGCTGCCTCAGCTGGCAAATGCTCTTCCAGGTGCCATTTTGGATTTGTGTGGCATCAATCCTAACCTTATTTAAACAAGACTTAAAAACCTCACTTTCCCCCAGTTCATAGGCTATAGAGTGTTTGGTGGATCTTTTGTGTGGATGTTTTTTTAATCCAGGCTTTATATTTCTCTCTCTAGATTTTTATTCTTATTTTCTAGTTGTTATATTGTTCTGAACTATTTTAAATATTGTACACCATCCAGAGTCATTATGGAATTGGGCTGCCTTGTAAATGTGATTAAATAAATAAATATGCCAAGAAATGAACAGCAGTGAAATGAGCAGCAGTAGAATTTGTTAGTTCTCCCTGACCTAATTGTTGTCTTTAGGTGAAATATAGAACTTAATCATATGGCAAGTTTTAAAGAAAAATATATTTACCAATATCTATCTGTTTGCTTACCTACATGAAATTATTTTGTATTTTGAGCAGGTCTTGCTAGCTCCTTAATTTCCTTAGCAGAAATTTGAAATCCTACCACAAACTTAAATCTGCAGAAGTATCCTATAGAATAATTCTTAATAATTACTGTGTATTAAAGTCTAAATGTCTGTTTTTAAATATGATGAAGTAACTGATACCTGAGGTACTTAAGCTTCACAATTACTATACTGTTGACTTTGTTAACAATTGAAGTTTGTAAAACTTCAGTTGAATATTTTGAGAAGCTACAAATGTTTCATGCATATAACAACAATTATTGCTACACTGAAGAACTTCAATTCTTTTGCATAAATTCTAATCACAGATTTTGGACTCACTGGTATAGAAACTTATTTTCACTGTATTACTTGGCATTACTGTATTTAATACCATCATTGGAAAAAGCAACTACCAGGAGAAACTGGTGATTTACATTTAATGTTCTATGCAAATGAAATAGACTTTTAATGTCAATTTTATTCTCTTTTTCATTGCTGAATTCCAGCATAATTTGTGCATACATTTTTAGTCAAAACTTATTGTGAAACTTCAGTTTTCCAAGAGTTCTCAGACTTTCTTTGGTTTGATTTTCAACACCGAATATTGTTCTCTTGAAGAAAAAGCCTCCAGAGGCCTTGTTAGTGGGTGCAAGAATTTTAAAGCCAATAATTCACTTTCAGAATGTGTGACACATGACACACTTCAATTATTTAAGGAAAAGGAAACACTTTAAAACACACAAAATGAATGGACATCAGCCTGCCAATTAAAATAGATTAACTGATTTTTTTTAGGAGAAGTTCTGAATATTTTATTCTATCCTGCGTATGAGATATCTATTTTTCACTCACTCTTGAGGAGAATTTTTTTTTTAGAATGATTAACAATAGGGAATTAAAGAAATAATGTAAAAGTGATTCACAATATGAAACCAAAGAAAGAAAATGCATTCTAATCAAACATTTTAAAAAAGAACATTCCTTGAAGTTGAAAAAGAATGTTTGGCTTGATAATCAGGTTATTTTTTTCTGACAAAAACATTGCAGCAACTAAAAAACAACCTTTTAGCTTCCTTCTGAATGGTGAGGAGCCCAAAGACAACTTAATAGCCGTGCAGCTTTAAATGTTAGTGATCTGTAAATGATCAAGTTCTACTATAATGTTATAACTAAGAGTAGCACCTTCACCTTTATTTCATCCTGGAAATAAAGTCAGAATAATAGGAAGACATGCTGACTCCCCTGCTGCTTTTTGGGAAAATGTTAAAAACTGAATTGTATTAATTCCTATGTAACTCTTGTTTTCTGTAACCATTTTTATATTTCCTGTATAAAATTATATATTTTAGAATATTTACAATAGGGCATCATACTTTAAAAAAACTCAATTATGTATTTTTTGTCCAAAAAAAATCATATTATCTGAGACTGTTTATACATTCTTGAATTTTTTGCACCACTTGAAAAAGTAGCTTGGAAGTAGTTTCGAATCTAATATTTTCTGTAAATATGACAATAATCAATAATATTTTCAGTTGATGATTGTGTTGTTTTGCTGAGAAAAACAAACAAACATGTTTTTTTGGTCAAACGTGCCCTAAATCTTGTCCAGATTATATGTTTCATATGTAGAATTCTTTTCAAAGGGATTGTAAAAATTGTAGTTAATCCCAAATACAAGTCTATATGTTATCTAAAACATATTTTGTTTCATATTTGGTAGATAAAACTTTGAGGAAAATTACAGATTTGTGCATTTTGCTCTCATAACATTCAGACGTAGAGAAATTCAAATTAGAATAGTAATAATAAGGGCAAAATCAAGAATTAGTCAGCACCAGGAGAAAATGAACTGTGTCAGTTTGGATGAAAATATCTGTATGGTCTACATCTACACATCACTAAGCAGTATTGCACGGAGATGTAATTGGTTAACATTTGGCAAAACCTATGTGAAATATAAGATCCCTCAAAAGGAACAGCATAACTATAGGCTGATTATCTGTTTACCAACAACTTTCAAATTACTAACTGATGGGGAAGCTGATGCATTCCAACAACCTCTACCTGAAAAAGTGTCTTTCCACCAAAGCAAAAAGGAAACTGCCCAAACAGCAGAGGAACAAAAGATCAACTCCTATTTAACAAAATGATTTTGGAAAACTATTAGTGGGAAGACCAAATTGAACTATTAGTGGGAAGACCAACTTCGAGTTAAACACCTTATTACAAGAAGGCATTTAACTCCATGCCACATGATTGGATATGCCTAGAAATAACAGGAGTGAGTAGAAATATCAGAAGCTTTATGCAAATGGTACAGTGGAAGACACAGTGTTTGGTCAATGGTGATATACTGGAAGAGGTTAATATTAAGAAAGAAATCATTCAAGGATATTAATCATCACCACTACTGACTGTGGCAAAAGAAAGCAAAGATACTACAAATATTTCAAGGCACTTTGGGCACAATCCTAAAACATTTGCAGTACATTTGAACACTATCGGCAGTGACAAAATCACAACCAGTCAATTGCAAAAAGCAGCTTTACTTGGAACAACTTACAACTTGTGATGATATCTTTAATACCGTCAAATAACAACTGCCTATCTCAGGGCCTTGGAAAAGGCTCAATGGGTGGAAAAAAATGCCAAATCCAGTCTAAACATCTGACTGATTGTGTGACGAACCATAATAATAAAAGAGGATTTGTGAATAGCATGGAAATAAAAAGAAAAATAAATTTGCTCCTATCTCTCTTGTTTGCTCCTATCTTTCTTGTTTGCTCCACAATCTTCTGCCTTTGTTCCCACATGGCTAAACACAAAAAAAAGAAGAAGACTGCAGTATTTTATAATCCTTGAGATGTGCTGCCAGAGCCATGAAATATATCCTTAAAAACTATAAAACAAAAACCAAAGAACACAGGAAATCAGGTAAGTTTCCAAGACATAAAAACACAAGACAATTTATTTTAATGGGAAAGAAATACATGCTTACATCTCTAGACTACTAGACTAGGTAACAACAGACTGAAAGATTTCCCAGTTTGGAGTAATTTGTGTCCATACTTGGCAACTAAATCATGTTTGCTGCATGCAACATCTTGTAGCATGTAAGTATCCATATTTTGGCCATATTTACAATTAGTTCTAGAAATGTTGCTGAAAATCAAATTGGAAAAGCAACATTCACATTTAATTAATAATTATTAGTTCTAAAGGAGGGCTATTCCAAAGATGGCCACATAGTATTTCCAAATGTTATCTGCTTGTAGAAGTCTGGTAACTAAAACAGATAGTGTGGATAATTTCTTATTTAATATAGTTTTCTCATTGTGTAGCCTTGTCTTTCGCTGCAGACTTAGTTGAGATATATCTGCAACTGCTTCTATTTAACATATTTAAAAATAAGGGATGCTGTGAAATGCATTTGCTGTGATTTTGGATAAGCAACAGTTGTACTAAGCAGTGGCAGATTATAAACTCTATCCAATCTGATGCTCTTCAGATGTGTTGAATTTAATCCCAGAGTTCATAATATTTGGGAATTGTGAAATATGGATTGCAACCCATCTGGAATGTGTCAGCTTCTGTAAGTTGTACACTAAAGTTCTAATCCCGCCTTGGGCATGGAGCTTCGTGCATCACATTGGGTAAGTCTCTCTCAGCTCTAGTTAACAGGCAATGGCAAACCAATTTGGAAAAAGGTGCCAAGAAAATTTCAGGGAATGGTTCAGAAAGTTGCCAGGAGATTTGAAGGCACAAATATATTACTGTTAATTCAGTATATGAAAGTGTCTATATGTTGACATAGGGTTAATAAACTGTAGTAAAACGTTATCCTAAACTTATCTAATATTTATGTTAAAACATTTAGATGGCTAAATAACTATATAATAAACAGTAATATGGATATATAGATTACCTTTGCTTTAGTTATCTTTTAATAGTAGTCAGTTTCTGCTATACTTCCTCTGACAGCAAGAAGTCTTGTAATAATCAGGCATTAACATGAGCTTCACACGTATGTTTTAAAAGCTGCACAGCACTACATAAGCAAACTTCATCGATATTTCAACATTTATCCAGTTATACCATCAACACCTTCCAATTTACCATTTGTCACCATTTTCAAGGAATTTATTATTTCTATTTCATCATCATGTTTTTTGAACATTAATATTTATACCCTTCATTTTAATTCGACTCTTCAGCAGTCTATGCTATCATTCCTGTACTAATCTCTAAAATAGTCCTTCCAGCATTCCATTCCATTAGTTTTATCCCAAGTCATTTAATCACATTAATGCTGGAGGATTTATATATCTTCACCCATTCCAATGCATTTTTTAAATTTCCATTCAGATTGCTCTACATGCACCGTAGTAGAGATAGAACGGCTGTTTACTGTCTTTAAAAATATCCCCGTTCATTCTGAATGTCTTGTGAGGGAATTAAGCTGAGGCTGCTATCTGGATTTGGGAAAAGCAGCTGCAGCCAGACAGAAATGCTTCCCATGCCCACTTTCTCAAGGATAGGCTCAGGTTATTACTTCTCCCAAACAGTAGTAAAAGTCTACAGCTTCAGAAACTTGAGAGAAGGTGGAATCCATCCATCCATCCATTCACTCATTCACTCATTCAACCCCCCCAACCCATTTTATTCCTAAGTATCCACCCTAACATTTCCAGGTATGTGGCTAATTGAACCACAACTTGGAGTTCTTAGGAATGGCCAATATCTATAGGCAACCTCATTTCACCCAGCCTCTTAGCCTACAATAGTCTGGATGAGTAGGATGAAAACATAAGAAAACAACAAACAGATGAGAAAGTGGAAAGCAACATCTGAAAATTTACATCTTTTACAGTCAAGCAAGGGAGCTATTGGTCAACTGCCAGGACCACAACCTGTGATAAGTAGGCCACTGTAGTATGATTCCTGCCTGCACCTTGGCTTAGAACTTGGCCTGGAGTTCAGTAACAATCGGAAGAGGAGCAACTATGCTGAGATGGCACCAGCAAGTGCAATAATTTTTGAAGGGAAGCAAATGTTGTATGGCACTTTTACAAACTTCAAGATCTTTATTTGTTTTAAGGATAACTATCAAAGATCTATTTAATGGATATCGTTGTCATCATCACATCAATTTGCAAAACCTAGAGGGGGGTAGTTAATCCAGGACAGCAGGCTATTGTTAGGAAAAGTATGTATTACAGTAAGTTATTTTGTACAATTATCTTTTATCCTGTTGTGTGTCCACAAGGAAAAGAAGGAACCCTCACACCCCTTCCCCCCCCAAAAAAAATCCTTCTGTGGGAGGTCACATTTTCCACAAAAGTAGAAGAAAGATATTTGTTCAATTTACATTTCAAGGAAAATTTACAACAAAGTAGTTGTAAATATACTTCATATAGCTAGTGATAATGGGAGTGAGGTTAGGGTGGGAATAGAAACTTTAGAATCCAAGTTGTCAAAATATCAATGAAAATATAGAAGATGTCAAGATGTTCTCTTCTCCCATAAATTGCAATCAGAAATAAAGAAATATACTTCAGACTGAGCAACAACATACATTTTATACTGCACAAGCACTACATCTAATAAATGCTGCTGCATTTGACAACTGCAGTATGAGATCATGCAATATTTTTTTCTCTCACAGAGCTGATTGTGGCTTTCTATTCTGTTTTATATGAATGTCTAGCTGAGCAAAACTGTATTCTACTGAAAAAAATAAAAGTAATATACAGAGAGGAGATCATGTGTTGCTTAGGAAGTTTAATTTGTAATCCTAACAAAGTCAGATGTGAGTGGGAGATGGTGTTCCCCAAACATACTCTTCAGTTTATCTTTTAAAAATTGGAGGTTTTCAAGCTTTTGTAGTAGCACAGTAACAGAAGTTAGAGACATAATTTAGAATTGGGAATTTATACAATTCCAGGTTATTATGAAATAGGATTGTCTGATACTGAGACCAAGAATGAAATCTGAATTTGAGAAATATTTATAACAAATATAATAGCAACAGCACTTAGACTTATATGCCGCTTTACAGTGCTTTACAGTCCTCTCTAAGCAGTTTACAGAGGCAACATATTTCCCCCAACAATTTGGGCCCTCATTTTACCCACCTCAGAAGAATGGACAGCTGAGTTAACCTTTAGCCTGGTGAGATTTGAACTGCCAAACTGCAGGCAGCCGGCAGTTAGCAGAAGCAGCCTGCAGTACTGCACTCTAACCACTGCGCCACTGTGGCTCAAACAAAAGATTTTGTAAATTATTAAAAAAAATGTGGTCATATGCATAATATTTCTTCTCTGACTGTTTTATTTATTTATTTTAGAAATTTATATGGCTTCCTATTCACACACAGTGACTTTAGGTGGCTTACAAGCAGTAAAAACAGTTTAGAAAATAAGGGAATAAAACCAATAGTGCCCTACCCACTCCCAGCAACTACACACAGTCAGATGAGCCATTTGGTGGTCTCCATCCCACTCTGGGTTCCCAAGTCTTCAGGACCTTATGAAAGAATGTCAGAGCAGGGGGACCGGCTAACTGGTAGGATACTGGTAGGAGATTACCAGTAATAGCAGTACTTATACCAAGAATAATTAATGACTATGCTTTAATTAAAATTCTGGGACATTATGAAATTGTTGAATCAGAGAATCACAGAAGGTGAAGGCTTGAATGGCCCCAGGAAATCCATTATAAATGGAGGCTTCTCCATTGTTCTCATATATAAAATGGCATAATGTATGGCATAATACTTTTGTTTATTATTCTGGTTTGCAATTGAATGGAAGACTACCAGGAAATTTCAGGTCTCTAAGCTGGACTGAGAAAAAAAAATCTCAGAAGTGCAAACTACTTCGGTATTGTTGCCCCTATCCATGTAACAACTAGGACTTGAACTTGATTCAAAAGAGACTTTATCTTTGTTTCGCTGTTTTCCAACATCATTTTGTTGCTACTGTTTCCCCTAGGCTGCCATCATGGCACTGATTCAAAGTACATGAGAAGATTCTAAAATGATTAGTTTTGTGTTGCCAGAAGGGGCTGTGGTTATGCTGCTCTCTTAGGTGGAATCAAACCTTGTCCAAAATATAAGGAACAGAGAGTTCAAGAGAATGAGACAAAAGCACCTGAACTACTCCAGAACAAGTACAATGAACACAGCATCAAGCAAAATAGGCTTAGCAAGAAAATGGATGCAATCTTTCCCTACTTTATAACTCCTCATTTGCATAAAGATTATATTAAATCTCTCATCCCAGTGCACTCAAGATAGATTGGACTGTATATTTCAGAATCACCAGCCAGGGCTTGGGGAGAGTTGTAGAAATGAACTTACTGTCATGGTTACACTTATTCCCACTCTGATTTATTGTACAGAGATTTCGCTCAATGAATTTTGTCCTTATTCCATTGTACCTCTTTAGCAATATTAATTGGCTTTTCCTCTGTCCTTCCCAAAAGGGAACCCCAACTTCACAAAGCATATTAAAATATGGCACAGTAGTATTCTCATACTAGACAGAAATTCTTATTTTAGACATTCACTATCAAGCAAGCTTTTTTAGACAATGGAGGGCATTGAGTGTTACAGGTACAGAGTAAAGCTATGTTTAAAGAACATCACACATTATTGGAAAAAAAAACTCAATTCATGCACCCCATTCTTTTTGTGCAAAATGCCATTTTCTATCACAAGCTTCTGATATACGTTAATTATGACCTTTTGCAAGTGAATATTCTCGTTATATTTAGCACAGCCTATGAAGAGGAAGGGTATATAATTAAGATGTTCTTCTGGCAAGGCTGTACAGGGAGCTTGCAAGGAAAAGCAGATGGTGGAGAGGAGAAAGAAGTAGTCTTATTGTAAACTGAAATAGCAAAAGGGAGCCCTGAACCACTTTTTCTTGATCATTTTGTTGCTCAATCAATGAGAATTTGTCTTCCGTTTGTCGAGGACAGTCTTCATAGTTTTTCTTGATAAAATCATCATGTTAAAATGATACAGCATAATCTGAAAGCTCAGATTTCAGTACTCTCTACTTGGGAAAATGCAGCACAATGCAGATAGCAGATCTATTGCTATTATGATGATCCTATGCAGGTAGGATATGGTTGAACTCATAGTTCAGTCATAGTTTGTGAGGTAAATACTGAGCAATTTTCATTTCCACTGCAAAAAACTTTGGTGGAATTTGGAGTTGAAGTGAGGGTTGGAGCTAAAAGCCTGCCTAGCTTTGAATTGCTGAGGGGGAGAAAGAGGCAGAAACCAGACCCTCCCTAAATCTTGGAATACTTATCGAGATGTTCTGTAGTAAGAGCAATTAGTCTGATGACATCCAGTCAACAATTGAGTACCAATAAACATACTATTCTGATCAAATACCTGGGTTATCCTGGCTCCTTGCACTTGACAAAGCACCTGATTCCACCTTCTACCTGTAAGCATCAATGTATCCACCTCATCATTGTCTGTAGAGATTGTCATTCATCCAGGTCATGGTTGATACAAAGGTGGTTTTTCAGGAGGCAACTGGACTTTCTTGTTTTTCTTTTTGAAGATGTTTCGCTTCTCATCCAAGATGCTTCTTCAGCTCTGACAGCTGATATAAATCCTTCCATTCCCCGCTGTCCTGTCAAAGCTGAAGAAATTTCTTGAATGAGAAGTGAAACATCTTCGAAAAGAAAAACAAGAAAGTCCATTTGCCTCCTGAAAAAGCACCCATGGGATCCCTCATCGTTGCTGTTGAGCCAGCATTCCTCAGCTGGGTTTGACTCAAAAGCTTTGGCTATTGGAAAATTAAATACATACATACCTGCATACTATATGCATAGATACATAGTCACCTTGCAAATATTTTACAAAATAGAATTGCAGAAATATGCATGATGTAAAATTGGGTTTCATTTGCACTTGTGGCATATAAGCCAAAAGGTGCTCAAAGTGAATGATGCTATCCTTCAAGTGAGCAGGAAACATGACTAAGGATGCTTATTTAGTTCATACCATGTCTGCCTTATTAAAAAGTGTTGTGTGAGAGCCATGATTGATCAAAGCATTGGAGATTAATATCAGTGAGACCATTGCTGATGACCAGAGCCCATGGGTGATTGTGATATCCATCAACAAATAAAAATGGAAGGAAGGAAGGAAAGAGAAGGAAAGAAAGAAGGAAAGAAAGAAGGAAAGAAGGAAGGAGTTTTTTTTTTTTTAAATGTCAATACAAAAATTGATACCAGATAAACAATCAGGTACTAGTTCAATAATACAACAGTCTCTATGACAAGATCAGAAAAGGTCTGGAGCAATATAATAAATATAAAAATATAATAATAAATAAATATCTTGCTAGTACTGTGTTCCTGTAGAATTTCCAAATTGCTCATGAGTGCCCACCAACTATGGGTTACTAAGTTTAGCAGAACTGGGAATAAGGAGAAAAAATCCAAAGTCTCCCATCAAGTCTGTGAGCAAAGAAATCAGGGGATATTTTTTGTGATTTTTTTTTCAGAAAAAGAAAAGCCTTCTAAAAATATCTGAAGTGCAAGGCTGTTTTCAGAGGTAACAATAGCACTGCTTATATTTAGTCCTCAACATATGGCCATTACAGAGGCCAGAAAACTTGTTATTAAGTGGTTCAGTCATTAAGTGAAGCATAACGTGATCACATCCAATTTTACAATCTTTTTGCTGTGGTTGTTAAATAAGACATCACATGATTGTAGCTTGTGACCACCTGCTGTCTTCTTCATTGGCTTTGTTTATTGAAAGCCAGCTGGTAGGTTTGCAAAAGAATTGCATGGCTGAAGGACCCTGCAACTGTCATAAGTAGAAGCCAGTCACCAAATGCCTAGATCGCAATCATGTGACTGCAGGGATGCTATGATGGTTTCAAGTATGAGGACCAGCCGTAAGTTACTTTTTTTCAGTACTACTGTAACTGAAAATGGTTGCTAAACCAAATCAAAGACTATTTGCATTGAAAACAGCCCAGTAGGATAAATCCGTTTTAGATTTAACCAAAATCAAGGGAAGTCAAGGAATACTGCCAGATGAATAATTGTATAGTGAAAGGGAGCACACTCATGCAAAACCCTTGGTCACTATGGAAATAAAAAGGACATGGACACCATCTTTTATCTTTGAATTTTTTTTCCAAATTCTCTTTTCTTTAGAAGGAAATTGTAGACCTCTTTCTTGAAGTTGAACAAGAAAAAATAGAAACTAAATAGAAGCATTTCTCTGCCTGGCAGTAATCCTAAATTGTCAGAGACCTATTGTGATAAAATAGAGAGGCATTATGATTATCGCAACTGGAAAGGAAGAGTCTCTACAAAGTAGCATTGAATATTGATTGACTGAGACTATTGCTGAAACTGGTTACAGATAGGAAAGTAGTAATTAAAACATGCATAATTGTTTTAACAGCAGGCACAAAAAAAAAAATAATTCAGCAATACCTGGGAAAAAGGCCATTTGAGAGAAAATAAAGTTTTAGAAATATAACCAGAAAATAAGTACAATTTGGAGTGCTTAATCTGGAGGATTACAAGATCCTTTGCTTTAATACAAACAATACAAAAGGATTTGCTACTGAATATTGTCAAGTGACATAGAAAAAGTTATAATGTAAAGGTGGACAACACAACTAAAGCATGAGAAAGAACAAGGGGCATTGGGGAAGTATTGATCTAGTTATGCTGTGTTGGACAGATGAAGGGTGGCCAGAAGTTAGGGGTAGTAGATTATTCAAACAAAGCAGTAACTTCCCAGAAATCATGGCAAATGCAACATCCATCATAGATATAGATATAAATATATACAGCATATAAATAGCAAGCTGTACATGGAATGTGGGAAGTATAATTCATCAGCTAGTAAAATAACTCCATCATGATAACTCTAATATACAAGCTTAGCTAACCTGACACATAAAAGTGAAATATGAGCATTTCAGTGATTAAAGTGGAAAATGGCTTAAGCTACATTAAATCAATAAAGTCAAGACATATTTGTCTTTTTGCTTCTGACATGTTAAATGTCCACTATAGGAATGTCTTACATATACAGGGAAAAAAAGGATAAGAATTGATCAACATTTTATTAGCATGCAGAATAAAGCCATTTTGAAATATTACATTACGGGACTAAACATGCTGTATAGTTTACTTTCAAAAGTCATATGGGCTTACTGAGGAAGTGATAAAGTAAGATTGAAAAAACAGACATGGGTTCAACTGGTAACTTTCATAAATGTGCTCATCAGTGGTAAAAGCGCTTGTGACTAAGCTGTTTTTCTTGCTACCATATTTTCTCTTTGCTCATACTCCTGTTCACCAGCAGTGATGTCATTATGCTACAAATCCAAATTGGATTTCTCCTAATAATGCTAGGCATGTTGGATGAGTCCAGTTACAAAACAAAGGTAGCTTTGGGTTGCAGCCATCAGTCATTTGATTTTCTAAGTATAGTTCTGAGGCTATGGGATTTATCACTTATACCCCTCATATACACTGAGAGCTTATACACCAAATACAAATTCTTTGTGTGTCCAATTCTATTCTATTCTATTTAATTACTGGAATTTTACCCAGCAATTCTTCTGGGTTTGAATCAGACATTTTTCCTAGGCCCCAGTTGGTGATGACGTAGGTTAAACCTGGTGTTTACTGTGTAAACATGAGTGTTTTACTACTACCTCCAATAGCTGTTTGTTTATTGCTTTTTTAAATTTGAAAGTTAAATGTTGGAGTGAGGGAAAATTTAGTGTTCAGCTTCCTGGAGAATAGGATAATACTGTTTGAGATTGATTATTTCAAGTTATCCTCTTTTATTTTGAACTTACACAATGTTCTTTTATAATTAATGAAGAACAAGCAAGAAACTAGAGGAGTAAAGTACTGTATTGTTCCTTCCCAAATAATTGGATAGCCAATAACTAAAAAAAATACTGTTTGTGGTTAGATTTGTATTAAAAGAACATACCTGCTGATCAGATATGGAACTCTTCATGCCAATTCCAAATTCATAAATTCTCTAGCATTTAAATACTTACATATCTGTCTTTAGTTAATTTTACATCATTATACATAAAATATTTTAAGTATGGTACTTTGAGTATTTTGGTGTGGAATGAAATGATGTGCTCTTATATTGCACCTAAGGGTTAAGGCAGAATGAATTTGAAACAGAATGAAACTCTACCAAAGAGAAGACATTTTTCTCCACAATATATTTGTTCCTCATTTATAAAGAATCAGATTTCATAACCTGGCTTTATTTTTTTTTATAGTTGCAGAATCATTGGTTTCAAAAGTAAGTACCAGAAAGTAAAACCAAATCTGGCTTTGGAAACAAAGTAAAATTCTAATTGCAACAAAATAAATAGAACATTACAAAAATAGACAAAAGAAATACCAAAAGTTATGTTCACTATATATTTTTTCTTCACTTGTGTATCTCATAAGAATTCTCTGAAGTTGAGTTGAGAAAGAATAATTGGCCAAAAACACCAGTAGGTTTTGTAGTTGAGGATAAAAACAGGTCTTCTGATTCTAGTCCAACATCTTAACCCTCTGCCACACTGCCTTTCCACTTTAGTCTCAGTTTCTGAAAGATTTTGAGAGTAGAAGAGAATTACTTTGATCTCTGGTAAAGAAATTGGCACCGTAATGCAATTTTATTGTTCAGCAATCCCATGAGGAATTTCAAAGGAAAGCAAAACTATTTTAATAGTCTAGTGCTATTTCTCAGGAGAGTTCCCCGTGGCTCTAGATTAAAACGATGGTTTTGGGGAAAAAAAGTTCACTTTATCAGATAAGCTTTTATTCTGTGAAATATAAAGCTTTTAAAAAAATAATCTTTCCCAGTTTAAATCCTGGCAGTTCCCCGATAGATGAAGTTGCAGCATCTAAAATGAGACGTCTTGGAAAAATTGAGAAGAGAGCTAAACATATGTAGAGATTGCAGTTTTTAAAATCTGGCACAGCAGTGGCTGAAGGAAATTCTCCTGAATTTTTCCAATGATATATAAATGGGAGATAAGGAATGAAGGAATCAG
>JANHFL010006269.1:38296-48303 GCA_032468155.1 Oxyrhabdium leporinum
GATAGATAGATAGATAGATAGATAGATAGATAGACAGACAGACAGACAGACAGACAGACAGACAGACAGACAGACACACGCACAGACAGACAGACACTGGTAGACAGATAAAACATCCCCGCAGATTGCTTTATTTAATTTTACAATTTTTGTTATTATATCCTGGATGCTTGTTTGCTTTTTATTTAAGCTGTAATTCATTTTTTGTACTATTGACTGTCACATGGCTTTTTGTCAACCTCAAAGAGTCTGTGGATAATGACAGGTATAGATACCACAAATGAATGAGTGAGTGAATGAGTGGAGCTAGATTTTGTCTACTGCAATTTAACACATATTCCAGGAACTGTTTGAAGAGAATTCCATTTTTTTTTATCCTTCCTATTTTCCTCTGCCAGGATAGATGGACTATTAGTAAATAATAAGTGTTCTCAGGTTGGACAGTTAGAAAATTCAGATACGGTAAAGCATATTTTATTAAATTTAGAGGAATGCTATTACGGTAGCAGCAATCTCACGGAAAGTTCGCTGAGTGCATTTTAAGCCTTTTGTTCCTTCATCTGACAAAAGAATCTTTCACGTGTTATATCTACCTCTATTCATTATGCTTACACTTCAGTAAAACCCGATTTCTTCTTTGACATTTCCCAGAATAGATTTCAACCTCCCTGTTAAGTATTATTTAAAGGAGTTCTCACATATGATGGGTATTGTATTATTATTTTTCCTCCCCCTATATTAAATAACACAATGCTTTCTTTTGTATTTCACATATTATCATTTCAATCTGTGACCCCCCATAAACTTAATTTTAACAATCCCATGGGACCGTTACATTTGCATATCTCTTGCCTAATTTTTCCCTCCAAATCTTCTGTCATCATATGAGCTAATATACTCTCTTATATTATGTATTTGTATTAGCAGATGTGGATCAGTTGATTCAAAATCACTTTATAACTCTAATTAACATTAACCTGTTAAATGTTAAAAATAAATGCACAGTGTTAGAGTTTATATTACATTACAACCACATAAATTATATCATGGAAGAAAATTAATGTTGGTAATCAATATGAACTCTATAGCTCTGAAAAATTCTATAGATATCTGGAGATACCAGATCAAAAAAAGTTTGAAATTGGAACAGAAATAATTCACATATAGATAGTCCTTGACTTATGACAATTGGGACCAGAATGTCCACTGCTAATCAAGATGGTTGTTCAGTGAATTGTGCCTAATTTTACAATATTTTTGCCATGGCTATTAAGCTAATCACTGCGGTTTTTAAGTGAACCACCTGGTGGTTAAGTGAGCCCTGCTTTCCTCATTAACTTTTCTTGTCAGAAGCTAGCTGGGAAGGTGGAAATCACATGATCATGAAATGATGCAACCATTGTAAATACATGTCAGTTGCCAAGCATCCCAATTTTGATCACCTGACCGAGGGGATGCTGCAACAGCCATAAGTGCAAGGACTGATTGTAAATCACTCTTTTCAGTGCCGTTGTAACTTCAGATAATCACGAAACAAATGGTTATAAGCTGAGGACCACCTCTATAAGCAGTGTTTTTACTGAAATAATTAGGTATTTGATGTAATTTCTCCTTACCCCCCCAAGTAAAGTAGGATTTTGATAAAGACTGTTTCTGCTGAAGTCAACTATGACTACAGTCCTAAATGTAAGAATGATTGAAAACAAAGGACTCAGCCTTTTAGCAGTCCCCAATGGTAGATCTGTTTATCTAAGAAGATGTTTGCAGAAGGGTTCATTTTTATAAGATCCCTTCAGTGACAGTTTACCATCTTCGGAGGTCTCAAGGAAACCTTTTCCAACTGCTGGTCTTCTTCTTTGGAACTACACTGAGCGGGGGTCTCCAACCCCAGGGCCACAGACCGGTAGCAGTTAGGAACCAGGCCACACAGCTGGAGGTGAGTGGCAGGTGAGCGAGCAAAGCAGCCATTCCCAGCACTAGCATCACCATCTCAGCTCCACATCAGATCATCAGGCATTAGATTCTCATAGGACTGTGAAGCCTACTGTAAACAGTGCATGCAAGGCATCTAGCTGGCATGCTCCTCCTACATCACCACCCCCGATCCATGGAAAAATTGTCTTCCATGAAACGGGTCCCTGGTGCCCAAAAAGATGGAGGCCGCAGACGTTGAAGTCTAAACAGAATTTCAAAATGGTCCTCAAAACTTTTTCAACCAGGTTTGTAGATGAGAATGTAGATTTTATTAACTTCTGGTGCTGGGCTTTGTATAATGTTGGATATTTTTTAAAACATAAAAAAACTCAATGGGATATACAAGCCACTGAGAACTGTGTAAGTCGGATGGATGAATGGATGGATGGATGGAAATTTGATCCAAATAGGAGTGAAATTAAATATGTAGCTGCCTGAGTTAAAGGACCAAAGGCTTTTACCTTTAATTCCATGTGCAGAAGCTGATCAGACTAGTAGCTGAATTTGATATCAGCACGAGCCAAGGAATAACCTCAGTCACAAGAGCTCAGGACAACAAGCTAGCTATGGGCTGGATCAAGGAGGGAAACGGTGTAGGGTCTCTTGCTTGGGCATGGGGTTGGACTAGATGATCTACAAGATCCCTTCCAACTCTGTTAATCTGTATCTAACTCACAAGCATAAATACCTCTGCCCTCAATCTGAGTCTTCCATGCAGAATTCTTGAGTTCATGAGTAAATGTCAGTTCTTTGAACTCGTAAATTGCTTCTTTGATCTCAGAGAGACATTGCTGATACATTAATATGCGAACTGATCAATTGCTTTAATATTTCATTAAGTAAAAGCGTATAATTTTAATGTGACATTTTACCACCAAAGACTGCTTAGATATTTTTAGTGATCCTGGATTTCAAAGTTTTATATCTGCTTATTAGAGACAGAAAGATTCCACTCCTTCAAAACTACAAAAATGTCAAAGTAAATAGACGGATACAAAATCGTACACCGGCTTCATCACTTAGCCAGATGGGAAAGAGTAGGTGGACTACTTATATCCATGTGTGTTTGCACGTGTCCATTCACAAGTATGTGCCCACGTGGGCGTATGTGAAATAAGACATAAGTTTTTTGTTTTGTCTTATAATGTATTCATTACTGAAATAATACCATCAAAAGGCAGGAAATGTAAATCTTACATGCATACATACATATATTTTAAAAGGAGAACAAAGCTATGGAGAATGAATAGGCACTGTAAACAAAGAGAAAAAAGCATTGTGATTTCCTTCTTTTGTAAAAACATATCTACTTTAATATTTTTTTTCCTTGCATGCTGTTTATTTGTTCAGGTTTTAAGAATTGCTTTTTTTCCTATCATATTACCATTGGCTCGTGTCTTTTTAATTTTGTTTTAAGCCAGTTTAGTAAATCATAAATAGTTAATGGGATATTTATGCAACGCTGTAAAGGGAACACATACATACACTATCAAGATCCAACATTAAAAAAAAATAAACTAAAAAGGAGTTGTATTTTCTTAATGCAATCACTTTTTTTCCAAATAAAGTAAACACTTTTACTTATGCCCTCTTTGTCTAAAAGTTGGAAGATGTTGAATTCCCAGTCACAGTGACATTGGGTAGCACGTAAATTTAATGAATAAATAAATAGAAATATGCTTTTCAGAACAAGTTGGAACGATCCATAGATTCAGAGACCCCCAAGTTTCTGAGACTAGAGAGCTTATTTAACATTCTGTGAGCATCTCATGTGCTCCCTCACAAAATTGGAGTCATGGCACTTACGTATGATTGATACGGCCACTCACCAAAATGCCTATATATATCAGAGGGTAAACTGGTTGCTCCTCATCATTTATTCAACTTTCTTTGCCCCATCCCCATGTTTTTCCTATCCCCTCAGTTTATCTTGATCATTTTTCCTGCTCCAAAGACTTCAGTTATTCTTTTCTCTGATTCGGGCCACTACTTTTTAAATATATTTTCTGAGATGGCTGATAGGCCTTTGAATGATCATAGGCATTTTTGAAAGTAAAGGTAATTCTGGAGGGTGGTACTTTTCTTTGTCGGGTCCTTGGGGCTCTCTGAGCCTGGTTGTTTTCTTGAAGATGTTTCATAACCCAACATCACCAGTGCACTGATGAACTTACCTAGTTGGGTAATGAAACAGCTGCAAGTAAACAACCAAGCTCAAAAAGACTGAAAAGTTCAACTCTGAGCTACAAATATTCTCTTCTATTGGTACTTTTCTTTGTATCACGCCAAGTTACTTGTTATGTTAAAAATTAGAATAACCTTTAAAAGAAATAACAATAGACAAACAGACTTGCAGATATCAACATCATGCCTACAAGTGCCATATCAATGAATTTTATCAACATTGGAAAAAAGAGTGACTGTTATTAGTAACCAATTACTATGGTTAGAAAATTGCTTGCATAGATTAACCTTCAAACACCCACCTTCATTACGGTGTTACAGACTCATAATCTTCCACCGTATATTATAATCATAACCTATTAGTAGAGTTAGAAGTTCTGAATTGATTTTATGTAATCTGAGCATTAGTTAAATTACGTGTAAAGGATATAAAGAACTTAGTAGTGTCAAGATACCTTGTACAACAAAGATAAATGATACAAATCTGCACTCATCCAATAGGTTTCAGCCATACTTATCTATCATCATAAATCATCTATTCAATCACATTTATGCCAGTGCTGAATCTTGAGTACTTTTTGGAGTGTATTAACAATCCCTCTCTCTTTCCCCCATAAAGCTATTCAAGTAGTTAAGCTTAAACAATTAAAAGTTATTTTTTAGTTATCTACCTTTAATGGTGTGATTTGTTTCCCCTTTCATGAACTAATGATTAAGATCTCTCTAACAAAAAGGGACAGTAAAATCTAAATATAGACTCATTAAATATTAGCCAACTAGGTAGTATATTATTGCTTAATTGGCAACATGAATGGTTTTAAGAAAGGAGATACGTCACAGACTGAACACATATGCTGGCTACAAATTAAAATACTCTGATTAAAATAAACAAGGATGAAAACAGCCAAACAAGAAAATCTCAGGCAAGAGAATGTGGTCCTGTGGCAAGAGAATATTGTAGAAAATAAGCTTCTTAAACTTGCAGCTAAAAAAAAATAGCTTGGTTCTGTTTGCAAAGCCACTGCATTACGAGCAAAATGGGAAGATCTTTCCCAACAGTAAAATTTTACAACTGATTGTCCAATTACAAATGAAACCCAATAAATTTCTAAGAAAATTAGAGGTGGTTTTTTTTTTTTAAAGACTCAGTTCTAGCACCAAAATATTCATCTGGGCACACCTTCTATCTCTTCCTGCTACTTCTTATTCCATCCTATCGCAATACAAAATTTAACACGTGGAGATCAATCGAGGCATAATAATTTAGAACACAGGGGAAAACCTGAAGCACCATTCCATGTGTGAAAACCTGGCAAAATGGAATCGAACATGCCAACTGTGTGTTTGTACTTTTTCTTTAGCCTAATACAGTACAGGTAGTCCTCGACTTATGGGCACAATTGTGCCCCAAATTTCTGTTGCTAGGCAAGATAACTAAGTGAGTTGCGCCCCATTTTATGAGCTTTTTTGCCACTGCTGCACAGCAAATCACTGCAGTTTTTAAGTGAACCATGCAGTTGTTAAGTGAATCTGACTTGGCTTTTCAGAAGTTGGCTGGGAAAGTGAAAAAAAAAATGATTATATTGACTCCAAGACAGTGCAACTGTCATAAATTCATGCCAGTTGCCAAGCAACCAAATTTTGATCACGTGACTATGGAGATGCTGCAACAGTTGTCAGTATGAAAAACAGTCAGAAGTCACTTGTTTTCAGTGCCGTTGCAATTTTTAATGGTCATTAAATGAATGGTTGTAAGTCGAAGACTCCCTGTATGTCTCCTCTTTGAAAAGGCAGTGGATTTACTTACCAAGTATATAAAATCTGTGCTCTCTGAAGCTTCCTATACTTCAAAATATTCTGGGAAACCTACGCCTTTGTTGTTAATACAAAGATTAGGCCTGTTGTTTTCTTCGTTTATGCTTTCAAAATAAAGACATTAAAACACTGACAATGGCAAGAAGTGAGCTCTCACTCAGAAACCACTTAACCATGTCCCAGGAATTTTGTCTTACAGCTTCATCAATCCATTTCTAATTCATTTTGCAGGTTTACTTCAACAGCTGCGCTAAAGCAAACTGCAATTACGGGTAAAATGAAAGCAATTAAAATTAGTTTATTTTCAAAGGCTTCAAACCCAGACAACTTTTGTTTTTCAACACGGAAGACTTAAGGGTAATCATTTTACACAAACTGAAAGGATTGGAGCGTGAGGGTTCTTGTAAAGATTTAAAAAGTGTGGGTGTAAACTATTCATTTAATTGTGCTCAGCATCAGATAGGTTTGGTGTACTTCATAATGTAAAATGGCAGCAAAAAACTTGGACCAATGTCAGCGAACGTAAGACATCAGTGTGGCCAATACTTTGCCCCATAATAATGAGAACAACCATTTGTAAAAACACAAATGAATAAACATTCCCTAAATTTTAAAATCACAAAACAAAATCCCTTTGAAACATACCTAATAAAATAATCATCAACCTTAGCAATCCTGAAACAATCAGAATAGTAGCTAAAACTAAAAACTTGTTGTCTTTATTTATTTCTTATTTAAAAATTTAGGATGTAATCCATTTCGCCATCACACAGCTCCTTCAGTGAACAGCATGGTTATAATACAGTTTTTCAAGGTAAAACATTTATTTTTAGAGAGACAAATCAAACGACAGATTAAAAAAGGTACAGTACACTGAAAGGGTTAATTATTTCAGCACCTATCTAAAGGATGATGACAATTTTTTAAGGCAAGTTTTCTCATTAAGTCAAGTCTGCCTTCATATGGGGGTTTTACTCCGAGCCTAGCTTTAGGCAGAATTACTCTACTATATCCAGCATGCAGCATGCTGCCATTCCTATTATTTTACAACATTTCTACTCCCAATCATGTATTCACTCCCAAGCTGTATTCCTATTCTTGGCATTCATTCACAAGTTTTTCATATTAGCTTAAGCTGATTCTTTGGATGAATGCTTCAAGGAAAATTAGGAAAATAATTCTTTATGGCCAAAATTAGTGCTGGGCGGGAAAGGATCAATTTTATGAAAGGCACATATTCAAGATTAAAGCTTCAATGAAAGAGAAACAAGAGAGTCATGTACGGGTAGTCCTTGACTTACAACAGTTCATTTAGTGACCGTTTAAAATTATAACGGCACTGAAAAAAGTGACATGACTTATTTTTCACACTTATTCACGTATAACAACCATGTTACTAACTTATCAAATGCAATGATTCGCTTTAACAAGTGTGGCAAGAAAAGCCGTAAAATGGAGCAAGCTCACTTAATGAATGTTTCACTTAGCAACATAAATTTTGGCCTCAGTTGCGGGCGTAACTTGAGGACTACCTGTAATTTCTCTGCTATGAAGGAAATATTAAACAGGAAAGCTCTAGTCCCAGAACAGGAAACATATGCCCACATGAAGGAAAACAGGGTGGAGATTTTTTTTAAAAAAAATCCCGGATAGTGTATGACCTAAAACCAGGGGTGGGAAACCATGACAACTTTATGATCTTCAACTCCCAGAGTTCCTGAGCCAGCTGCAGTTGCCCAACCTTGACTAAAACCCACCTCTTTTTCATGTGTATTGCGCAAGGCATGGACCACCATTTGTCTGAAACTGTATAAGATTTCCTGCTTGAGCAGGGGGTTGGACTAGAGGACCTCCAACTTTGTTATTCTGTTTCCACTGCATGGCCATGCTCATCATCTTGGTGTTTTTGACTGCAGTATGCAGATGTCCTTGGGAAAGTGGGTAGATTGTCTAAACTAGTGAGGTGCTGTTATTCTCCTGGGTGATGAACTAACTTGTGGCATGAGAAGATTCATTTAAGGATATTCCATTTAATAAGAAATGTTTCAGCGTTCTTAATTCTTCAAGTGCTGAAGGAGAAAAAGCCCATACAAATGATCAGGATTAAGCAGATAATCTATATCCTCCCGCTTTTCTTCCTAAGATCACAATATCAAATTTATTAACATCTTAAATGAAAATAGGGCTTCTTTTAGAGCAGACTTTACAAATAGGCTGCTCGGATCAACATAATCATTACTATTGCTGGCAATTCTCAGCTTAAGACCAGAATTGGGACCCAAATTTCTGCTGCTAAGCCTGGTAATTGTTAAATTGCACCTGATTTTACGACCTTTTCTGCCATGGATGTTAACTGAATCACTGCAGCTCTTAAGTGAATCATGCTGTCATTAAGCAAATCCAGGAAAAGCAAGACCAAAACCCCTCCTCCATTGACTTTACTTGTCAGAATCCATCTGGGAAGATTGCAAATAATGATCACATGACCCAGAAACCTGCAACCATATATGCCACTTTCCAAGCACACACATTTTGATCACATGATTGTGGGGATGCTGGGACAGTCACGAGTGCAAGGACCAGTCATAATCTACTTTCTTTAGTGCCATTATAACTTTGAATGGTCACTAAATGAATGGCTATAAGTTGAGGCCATATTTTTGATTACAAAATCAACAGCTCTTGAGGACAAAGAGATGACTAAAAATCCCCATGGAGAATACACCCAATTATCTCTGTAGCATTCAACTGCAAGTGGCTTAGCAGATGTCTTCTCGGTGATAATATATGATAAATATGTGTGAATCAATCATAGAACAAGTGGAAGAAATAACAGAATTAAAGGTTAAAAAGACCACTTTTTCTTAGGCAATGCCAAAGTCATACTCATTTATATATCAACATCCAAACGCTGGTATAATATAGTTTACATGCAATCCCAAAATAAAATATAGCAATATTTCCTGACGGTTTGTGAAATAAACTAAACCGTGAATACTTAAGGTATGGATCACACACATTTTACATAAATGGGCAAAACACTTGATGGCAGAAGCCTGATAAAACTGCTGCAGGAAAAAGCAATGTAGTTAATGTGGAATGAAAGAAACGTTTATTCTATACAATGTTTGAAGATATGCACACTATGCATCCCTAAGCGTGAAATACTGTATATATCAAGCATGGTCAATATTTGTACACACATGAACCTTTAGGAGATTTCAAATTTGCACTGATACACTTATGTTCATACAGAATGCACACAGAGCAATGTTTCTAAACATTTTTCTTTTTAGTGCTGGATTAATAAGATTTGCCTGCTCTCCAAGGAATTTAAAAGAATTCAAATTTAAGCCTGGTGCTTTTGAGTGGTTTAGTTTTATTGGTTGCTTTTTAACACTTTAATCTGTATTGCATTCTATTGTGTCGACTTTAGCGTTTCTGTATTTTAAAGTTAACATTTTTTCCCTCGCATTATTGTTCTTCCCAAAAAATGATTATACAATCCTTGGAGAATTTGCCTTATTTATTTGTAAATACTGAATAAATAGAAATAATCGAGTAAGGCTTAGATGTTGCATGGATTTTCTTGTAACATTAAACTGTCTTTCTTGGACACTATTATTTCAAAATGAAGATGGTAATGTAAATTAGATAAATACATACACATGCACACACAGAGAGCAGATGGGAATTGTAATGGAAGAAAAACATATGATGATTAACAAGTGTTGCTTTACGGATATAAATGTAATACCAAATACATACACCTAACCACAAAAGGACACGCCCAGAGTTATGCCCAGTTTGGTTTTAAATCCTGCTCATTGGCATGTTATATGTTAAAAATAAATCTGACATTCAAGCAAGAATGTAATGAAGTAATATAACTGGCATTAGGTAATACGGTATGTCTCCGACTATGGCAGATATTCCCCTTTCTCCCTAATTGACCTAATTGGCGGTTACGGGATCTCCCCGGTTTGTCCGGGTGACCCCACTCCTGCGCGAGCTGCATTGGTTACCAGTGGAGTACC
>JANHFL010006269.1:58632-73007 GCA_032468155.1 Oxyrhabdium leporinum
GGGGGGGCGGGGGAAGTAAGCATTATTTTTTGAACTTTGTTCAAGAGTTTTTTTGAAACCTGGTAGTGCACTGGTTAGAAGGCAGTATTGCAGGGTAACTCTGCCCACAGTCTAGAGTTGAATCCTGACAGACGCAAGGTTGACTCAGTCTTCCATCCTTCCGAGGATGGTAAAATGAGGACCCAGATTGTTGAGGGCAATATGCTAACTTCATTATCTGTCCCAGAGAGTGCTGTAAAACACTATGGGGGCAGTATATAAGTCTAAGTGCCATTGCTATTGTTATTTGCATGTCAGGCAATACTCACTTTTATGCAGGGATTCCCTGACACTTGCAGATTATTTTAAAGGATTCCTGCAAGGTAATAAGGTTGAGAAAGGCTTCTTTAGAGAGTTACTATTAAGCAAAAGAGAGCCAGATCTCATCAGCCAATATTACCAAGATCTTCTGAGGATTGTAGGCCTGCATTTTCTGGACCTTCCTCGAGTATTTACAATGATGGGAACATGAGGACATAGCTTTCTCTGTGGTGGCAGTTCAGCTCTGAAGCTCTGCTTTCAAAGGCATTAGACTGGGCCTTTCTCTGCTTACTCTTCAGTGAACTGTGAAGATGTTTTGATTGGTTGAGATCTTTCATCAAAACTTTTAAAAGTTATTTTGATTAGAAAACTAGTTAAGCATGGAGTGGGTGACATTAACAAGTGGCTATCTAACTGTCTTTAAAACCATACTCAAATGGTTCTCAATGATTCCTCATCAAATTGGACAGATGTATTAAGTGGGTACTACAAGAATCAACTCTTGATCCTTTTACTCCTCAGTATTTTTATTAATAACTTGGATGAAAGTGTAGAAATAATATTTATAAAGGTTTGCAGATGACACAAAATTGGTAGGGTAGGTAAAAGAGAAAAATGCAAAAATCTTCACTTTAGAAGTCCTATACGTCTAAAGTATAGGACAGGAATAATTGCCTTGGTAATGATACCAATGGTCTTAAAATCATATCTATACATTTGTTTGCTTGTTTTTAATGTACATGGCTTTGAGAGCCCATTAGCTGAATGAAGGTATCAAAAATCTTTAAAGGCGGATTGCTACTGGGAGGACAACAGCAGCTTTACCTACATTATGTGGTGGTGCAGTGGTTAGAATGCAGTATTACAGGCTAATTCTGCCCACTGCCAGGAGTTTGATCCTGACCAGCTTAATGGACTCAGACTTCCATTATTCCAAGGTCGGTTAAATGAGGACCCAGTTTGTTGGGGGCCATATGCTGACTCTATAAACCACTCAGAGAAGGCTATAAAGCATTATGAAGCAGTATATAAATCTAAGAGCTGTTGATATTACTGAACCTTCACAGCTGCTCCTACGTTTGAGGTGAGAAATCTCAGCTCAGCAGGCGTAAGTTTCACAGAAGCTTCAGCTCTGCAGCCAGTCAAACTAAGCCCTCAAAAGTCCATAAATAGATTTGGCTCTTAATATTGCCAGCAGTAGAGCAGTGCTAATGCTATTGTCCTATTTTATAAGGCAATAATGTCCTTCTCTCATGGAGAGAGAACTATCAGGATGCAGAAGGACTAAGTTATGGGCTTGTATAACAGCACAACAACTTCATTCTTGCAGAAATTGATGACACTTAACATTCTTCGCCGTACATACACATCCCGTGGTGCATGAAGACTGCACTTTGCATTCTCCACTTATTTTACAGCAGGTGCAGGAGAAAAGAAGAGACGGAGAAAGGTCAGCAATTTCTCCAGTAATGATCGGCAGTGTTATGGAGCCCTGGCTGATTAAGGTTGTCTTTCTTTTCTCAAAAAGGCAAAGGAGCAAGGTGCTAGCAAGCAGACCTGAAGGAGAACTTAAGGATTTTTCTAATTTCATTTCAAAGGAGCTGGTGAGAGACACACTGCTAATCTGTCAAGTGGTTTGGAGGATCACACCTGCAACAACCTCTGAATAAGAAATCACTAACGGCACGGGGCTTATAAGCCATGCCTTCAACGCGGAATTTAATGCGGAGTTGAGTTTTGTTCATGTTCACTTAACCAGCGCATTTACTGAATCACTTCCTTGCTGGCTGCTTTAAACTTCTTTATTTCAACCTCAACTTTGGGTGAATAAACTCTGTTAACCCTTTTCGGTGCTTTCGTGTTTGAAAAACCAGCCGATGAGCTCTGTTTTAAAGAGGGCTGTTATTTCGTTTGTGCATTCTGCCATATTTATCTATTTTAAAAAATGCTTCTCAAAGCATCGTTCAAAAATTCGGCCAATCAAGCCGGGCATTGCTAAGTCCCCGATGGATAAATTTGCTCCGATTCTGAAAAAGTTAACTTTTAAATTGCGGCAGTGGGGAACCAAAGGCAAGATTTCTCCAATGTTCACCCATGAAAAAAAAACCCTCAATTCTATATGTGTGCAAGCTGGCGAGCCTCATAACGCAAGGTCAAGATATTTCCCCCAGTGGTACTGTTTGAGTCAGTGATTAATATAAGTGAAGCATGACAAATAGCTATCACTCTATATCTGCAGCAAACAAGACCAATGGAGGTCTGTTGGAGGAACGGAAAGGTCATTCATTAGTCAGAGGGAAGAAACACATGGCAGATCTGTGATAAATAACAGTCATTACAGCATTACAATGCACCCTGGGCTTCCTTGCTCCAGGCATGTAGAAAGCGTGACATTCGC
This sequence comes from Oxyrhabdium leporinum, assembly GCA_032468155.1. NCBI lineage: Eukaryota > Metazoa > Chordata > Lepidosauria > Squamata > Cyclocoridae > Oxyrhabdium > Oxyrhabdium leporinum. The sequence continues at coordinate 61,331 of JANHFL010006269.1, forward strand.
CATCTTTCTCCTTTAAAAGAGCTTCAAAGAATATTGCACACATACCATTCCTATTGTAAGATCTGTCCTGCAGTTTTGGAAACGCTTACTTCCTCTGTAAAATAGGCTGCTGGAACTTGCTTTTGCTAGATATTTCAGGTATACAGGCCATCCTCGACTTACAAGAGTTCATTTAGCGACCGTTCGAAGTTACAACAGCACTGAAAAAAAAGTGACTTATGAGCGTTTTTCACACTTGCAACCGCAGCAGCATCTCCACGGTTGTGTGATCGAAATTTGGACTCATGGAAATTGACTCATATTTATGACAGTTGCAATACCCTGGGGTCGTGTGATTTTGAACCTTTTGCGACCTTCTGATAAGCAAAGTCGACGGGGAAGCCAGATTCACTTAACAACCATCTTGACATCTGCAGTGATTCACCTAACAACTCTGGCAAGAAAGGTTGTAAAACGGGGCAAAGCTCGCTTAACAAATGTCTCACTCGGCAACAGAAATTTTGGGCTCAATTGTGATTGGAAGTCGAGGACTACCTGTACTGAATTGTACGGTTATACAAATGTTGGATTATTTTTATTTGTGTGTGTATATGTGTGTTCCACATCTCTTCATCTCTTTGCAGCCTCCCTAGCTGGCTGTATTTATGAATTTGAGTAAGACCCATAAGATGGGGGAAGGACTGTTATGTACCAAAGCAGATACAGAATTTGGTACCACCTCATAGACAAGGGGTGTCAAGCCCAAGGCCCGTGGGGCGAATCCGGCCCATGGGATGCTTTGATCTGGCCCATGGGGCTGCCATGGAAACAGCCAAGGATCTGCCCGCAGTACCTCTGCCACGAAAAACGGAGCTCAGGGGGCCAAACACAGCCTTCCTGGGCTCCATATTTGCTGGCAGAGAGCAGCAGGAGGCCATCACAGTCATGTCAAGCTGGCCACGCCCACCCCAGTCTCCTGAGGTCAAACACCATCCTGATGCAGCCCTCAATGAAATCAAGTTTGACACCCCTGTCATAGACTCATAGGGTTGGAAGGGACCTTGAAAGTCTTCTAGTCCAACTCTTTCCCCAAGGCAGGAGTCCTGATACCCTCTGAAACAAATGGTTGTCCAATCTTTCCTTGAAAACCTCCAGCAATGGAACATTCACAACTTCAGGAGGGAAGCTGCCCAATTGATTAACTGTTCTGTCAGGAAATTCCTCCTTATTTCCAAGTTGGATCTCCTTCTGATGCTTAGAATGATCCTCTTTCCTTCCAAACTAATCATCTTATTAGGGCATCGGCTTCTATAAGCTGGCTAGCAATCCTTGAAGATGCTATCATGCTCAGTAATCTGCTCAGGAGGTCACAAGGACATGAATGACTTCAATCAGTCTTTTGTTCTAGGAAATGAATTTGCACAACCAAAACCTAGCAAAGACCACACTTCCTACCTACTGTTCCAGCACAAGTTAAGAATTCAGAAATGTCCCCATATAGTATGGAGTACCAACTCTTGCCTAGTGAGCTCTATCCAATTCTGAGCTAAAGGATATTCATAAACAATTTTTCCTCACATATATCTTTTGAGTACATTTTTGTCCGAAACTCCCCTCAACTCTTTTGTATGCGTGTTTGTATAAAACTTTTTCGAATAGAAATATTGTTTCCAAATACATGAAACTGTGTGCACAACCTTTCCAAATCTCTGTATTAATCTGAAATAAACATTAGCAGACTCCCTGACATGCCACAAGAGCTTTGAGAAAATAAAAGCTGGATCAAACTCAGTCTTGTAAAAAGATTTAAGCTCAATAAATCTTACAAGCACCTTGCATTATGAGCAGGGCCAGATTCTTAATTCCTGCCATTTACTCTTTGCCAGTGAACTCAACGTTTTTACTGCAAGGATAGTGGTGGAAAGGGAATTTCTATGGTGAAAGAAGTTAGTCATGTGACTCCATCCTAAGAATTATTATCTTAAGATTAGTTCCATTCTTCTGGACGTCAACATCAGAGAAATTAAGGGAAATATTTTGCCAAAAGAAGAAAAAAAACACATCCATATCCATGGATATTATGCGTAAGAAGATCTAAGCAGATTTTCTTCCTTGGAAAACATTTCAGTATCATTTCAAGACGGTGGGTGGGTGGGTGGAGAGGTGGCATGTTAAATCAAAAACTATATTTATAATTTTATAATATAAATTTGAATTTCAATAGAAATCCTATGCACTTCAGTAATCCTATAACCTTAAGTGTAAGAATTTCTATGGTGAAAGAAGTTAGCCATGTGACTCCATCCTAAGAATTAATATCTTAAGATTAGTCTGGAACCTCCCCGCCCACCCCATATTATCCAAAAAACCCCAGACATTCTTCACTACATAAACAGAAAACCTTTTTTCCTCAGTCTTCCAAAGAGATTGGTTCTCAGTAGGTTTCTGATTAATAAGTATTTGTGGGCTGCTGCTACATCTACCAAAAAAAGCAGTGATGCTGAATTTAACCCTCATCTACCAAGGGGAATATTAAACAAAAAGGGTTTGGCAGATTTCATTACTATATTCTCAAAGAATCTGCTCTCATCCCTTCCTTATCTTACATTACTTACAAAAGATGCAGGTTTTATTTCAGGCGAATGCAGCATTTATTTAAGCCCTGAATTCTGTCACATCCAAACAAGAAAAAAATAATCCATCCATCTCTCTCTCTCTCTCTCTCTCTCTCTCTCTCTCTCTCTCTCTCTCTCTCCCTCCCTCCCTCTCTCTCTCTCTTCCTCTTTTTCTCTCTCTCTCCCTCAGCCCCTCAGAGAAAATAACTTGCAAATTTGCAAAGCCAGAATTTACTGAAATAGTTCCGGTGATTTCCAAATGCAACAGAAAAAGTGCCATAATTTTCCACCACTCAGGGAAGGCACCACACAAAAGAATGATTTGTCATCCAAGCTAAAGGTTATTGAGCAATTGCACTTAGGAATGGAGGCAGAACCAACTATCTTACTGTTTTAACTGTTTTCTCAAGCATTGAGTACCTGTCTAGAAATTCAGAGACTGTGGTTTCTAGTCCCATCTTCACCATGAAAGCCAGCTGGATGACCTTGCCTACTTACTCTCTCTCAGCGCAACTCTCCTCACAGGGTTTTTTTGTGGGGAAAATAGGAGGAGGAAGCTGTATTGGATATGTCCATCACCTTCCGTTATTTGTAAAAATAATAAAAGTGGAATACAAATGAATACTTAAAATTGCAGTTGTGTTGACAGTTTTGGCTTTAATATTTGTATACTGGGCTCAGAACAAATCTTATTGGATTGATTAATAATTACTGTGATTTTTTTTGTTATTATTTATTTTGTACCATATCTTGGAAGTAAAAAAACTAAAAAACCCGTTTATGCTGCTGTTATCTCACTCTGCTTTTCAGTATCTAGTGAATCAAAAGAAACTATGAAGATGTTGAACCAGTATTGTACTTGAGAAGAGGCAGGATTCACACTGAGGTTGAAAATCTTAATAAGATGGAACTTAGATAGATGGTAATTGAAACCCTCTTCTTCACTGGGTCGCATTGTGCTTGAAAGGAGCAAGTATGGAAACTATAACTGTCATTTTGTCCAACATTATAACTGGAGACCAGGTTGCCTTAGTGACATGAAACACTCTTTATTTCCTTCAATTTGTTCTTGGATAGGCAGAGCATTGCGGAAAAAAACCTCTCTTAATCTATACGGAGTAAGTATGCCTCAAGGAGAGAACTAATAACAACAATCCTTTTGGAACACCATATCCAGTTATTCAATTTATGTAATACTAAAATATGAGAAACATGTTTGCAGAACATGATTGGAAAAAGAACTAGGTCCAACATTTTCTTATTGTTAGTGTTTGAAGAAATATCCATCTGGTTCAGTTCCAATCTGGGAGAAAGACACTGGAAACATGGAGGCTGATTGGAAAGATGGTTTATTGGATGAAGCAGGACCACCAAGCACGTGTGTTCTGGGTAGCTGACCACATGAAGTTGAGAGTGAGGGGCCTTTATACCTTCTCTTGGGCTTTGCACTTGAACTTCCTGTTCCTGGGCAAGAACATGTATTCTATTGGCTGTTGTAGGGGTCATAGCTGGCTCTGTAGGTTGTCTGAGCTAAGTTTGGTTGAAGCCTGGAGGGTGATGCAATGTCCCCAGGAGAGTGTGTGATGTGATGAGCTCTGCTGCTAGATGGTAGTGGGTTAATCCTATTATATCCTGAAGGGTCATGTCTTAATCCCATCATCCTGGAGCTGGAGGTCTTTTGTGTTGTAGATAGGCTGGCCCAGTCTTTCCCAATGGGCACAAAATATCTGCTGGGGGTTATTAAGAAAGATTTAGGGGCTGCTTTCTGACTCCAAGCATGTTTCTCTATATCTCCTTTAGGGAAATATAATATTCTGCCTTTTTAATATTTCCTAAAGCATTTCATTCTTCTGTGAGTGGGTGGCTTCCCAACATCAGTCAAAGACCTGCTGATTTTCCTAATGTTTCCTAGTGTTTTCCTAGTATAACTTAACGTTGTCTGTTAAACTGGCCTGGTTTCCTGTTGTTTTGTCCCCACTTTCTTCCACTTAATAATAAGACAATATTTACTTACCTAAACAGAATGACCATGGGCAGAGAAAAAGGAATGGTAATGGATGCGACTTCTGACTTCCTGCCGGCTTTCCCATTGATGTTGCTTATGGGAAGCTGGCGGAAAGCATTGGAAATCATGGTCACGTGACTATGGAAACAGTGCCATGGCCACAAGCTTGTGAATAATCCTGATGTGAAGATTGTGGACATTTCAGTTTTGCTGGAGTAAAGAATCCTGGATTTTTATGCATTTCATTCTTTAAGTCAGCAGACTTGATTCGAAAACTGTTGTGGTATAATGTATTATTTGGCCTAAGTTGAGGGTACAAAAAAAAACACAGATAAACACAGTAAGCATTTTTGTAATTTATAGATAGAAAAAGAGAGTCTGCTAGTATTGCTGCAAATATTGATCCCATTGAGAACTTATTGTTTTATTGGAGAAATTCAGTGAGATTTTCCCTTTTCTATCTTTTCCACGAAAAGTACCTGTTTGGCTTGCACCATGAGAATAAAAAATAAAGATACTTTGTAAATATAAACACCATCAAATAAGCATAAACTAGTGGTAAACAATATGTATATACTGTAATGAAAAAGTCCAAATTTACAAAAATATGTAGACCATCTGCTAATGTTTACATAGTAATGCTACAGACGCTAATAAGAATATTTGCATTTTTCTTCCATTTTTGTAGATTTATCAAGTTTGGGTTGTTGAACTTGAATTTTTTTTTTTATTAAAAAAAAAAGTTTGCTTTAAAATATGTTTCTTTTGGCCTGTCTTTCTCAAAACGCATCTGCAATTTTTCAAGGAGATATAGTTTTTGTTTCATCGTGACTTTTTCAGACCTCATTTTCACGAACACGGTAGGTATGCATTGCAAGAGAGTAGCTTTCTTTAAGATGCTTGCTTTTTTTCTTACTGTACTGGAAAGTCTGGGGAAAAAAAATATCAAAGGGCAAATCCTTTTTGCCGTAGCGATTGCTTCAAAAATATAAAATTAGAGAAGGACAATTTGCGCACTGGTGGTGGATAGTGTTTTCTACAATTATTTAGCCATCGTTGAGCCTAAAATGAGAATAAATCAGACATGCTTTCCATCACTTCAATCAGGGATGGTCCTATATAATGAAGGATGGAAGCACCTGCTGTGTATATCAAGCAACAGAGTTTCTCCGCACCTCCTTCGAACCCAGCTGGCATTCTGGGGCTATTGGCCGCTAGAGGCCACTGTGGTTCCTGGCAAATCTGCTTTGTGGTTAGCCAAACTCAAGACAACATAGAGAGGAAGAACTTAATAGGTTAGGAAATAAGGCTATGACAGGAATCCAACAAAAAATAGTAAAGTCTGTATTTCTACGGACATTGTAGTCAGTTTTATATAAGCGCCGTTAGATGACAACGATGGTGACTGAAGCAAAATTAAGGTAAAATCCAATAGTTGTTGGTTCGAAATAAAACACCCTTGGTAAGACCACACTTGGAAAACTGCATCCAGTTTTGGTCGCCACAATATAAAGAAGATGTTGAGACTCTAGAAAGAGTGCAAAGAAGAGCAACAAAAGGGGTTAAAACAGATGAAGAACAGTGGCAAGGACTGGGTTGATTTAGAAGTCTAATGAAGAGAAGGACTAGGGCTGACAGATAGCAGTCCTCCAATTTCTAAGAGGTTGCCACATAGAAGCAGAGGGTCAACCTATTCTCTAAAGCACCTGAAGGCAGAAGAAGAAGCTATAGATGGAAACCAGTCAAGAGAACTAACTTAGAATTAAGGAGAAATTTCCTGACGGGGAGAACAATTAAATCAGTGGAATGATTTGCCTTGAGAAGTTGGACTAGAAGGCCTCCAAAGTCCCTTCCACCTCTGTTATTCTGTAGCCAAGGTTTTTCCTATTGATAAAGGAGAATATTGGTAGCTCAGGGTTGACATGAGGCCTCCTTGGTGCTCTCTGAGCATGCTTGTTTTCTTGCAGACGTTTCATTACCAAACTAGGTAACGTCATCAGTGCTTTTCCTGTTGAATTTGCCTTCACCCTTGAAGATCTCTACTCTGTTTAGTCTCTGATCACATTCTCTTTCACCCACAGTCCAGATGGGTCCAATCTGCCATTGAATTAGGTAGACACAAACGCTCATCTGAAATTCTCCCCCAAATCTGTGGGGAAAAATTATAGAGATGAATTTCTCCAATTTTTGAAAGGGAAAAGGGAAACAAAATATCCCACGTCTGCTCAAAGGTAGGACTCTCCCATAGTGGTTCCTACTGAAATGGAATTGTAAAGTTAGAAGGGACCACAAGGATTGTTAAGTCCAATCTTTTACAATTTCCCAGAGAAAACTACAAGTAGTCCTCAGCTTATAACCATTTGTTTAGTGATGAAAGTTACAATGGCACTGTAAAAAAAATGTCTTATGACTGTTTTTCATAGGACCATTATAGCATTCCCATGGTCACGTGATCAAAATTCAGACGCTTGGCAACTGGTTCATATTTATGACGGTTGCAGTGTCTCAGGATCATGTGATCACTTCTTGTGATCTTCTGACAAGCAAAATCAATAGGGAAGCCAGATTCACTTAATAACAGTGTTACTAACTTGTCAACTTCCCTTGTTCACTTAACAACTGTGGCAAGAAGGGTCATAAAATGGGACCAAACTCACTTAACAACTGTCTCGCTTAGCAACTGAACGTTTTGGCTCAATTATGGTCATAGGCTGAGGATTACTTGTGATTAACTTATCCAAGAAGTCACTGTTGAACCTCCAGAGATGGAGAGTTTGCAATTTCCACTGGTAAAGTATTTCTCTGTTCTTCAAATCTTACTGTCAGGAAAGGTTGCCTTTGAAAAGACTTCAGGGAAGAGTTTTCTCATGAGATCTTCTTTTGGGACCGAATGGAGGCATCTGAGAAGGCAAGAAAACTGTGACTACTCGTTGTAAAATTATACATCATTTTGCTAAATGAGGGGAGTTACCCTCTGTTCATGAAAATTTCTCCAAAGAGTTCTTCCTCACCCCCCTAAGAATTTCTGAAGCAAATATACACTTTTTAAAAATCAAAGTAACTGCAAGTGCTTGAGGTGGGAAAAAAAATGATTTTGGATTTTACTGATTAATAGGTTTGTTGTTGAGTCGTGTGGTGGCCTAGAGGTGGAGCTCTCGCCTCACAATCAGGAGGCTGTGAGTTCGATCCTAGGTAGAAGCAGACATTTCTCTCTCTGGTGACACTGAGCAAACTCCTCATTGGTGACAGGAAGGGCATCCGGCCAGTAAACACTTGGCTCCATTCAGTTGCCCTGACTCCACCCCGATGCAAGAGATTATGGAGTTATTAAAAGGCAAAAACAATTAAAAATTATTGTTGTAGAAGTGGCTAGTTTATATTATCACTGTAAAAGTAAAAATTTGAGGTTTGATGCTATTATTTTATTCTACTACACCAAAGGAAATCGGAAGTCAACACCTTTTCTTTCTTTTTTCCCTTTGCCCCACACTTCCCCCTTCCCCCTTTCCTTCCTTATTTTCCTATTATTTTCTTTTATATTTTTGTGTTATAAACTAATAAACAAAAATAGAAAAAAACCCAACATCAGTCACTTTTTTTTGGTTTCGTCGCAACTTTGAATGATTGCTAAACGAATGGCCATTATCTGAGGACTACTCGTATTATGCATTTGTTTTTTAAATGCCAACATTGGCACGAGAAACTGAGTTTTTTTGGGCTGTGCTGAGGAGAAATAAGCACAGTCACCGTGGAGGAAATTTTTTTACCCATTATGCACAAAAGGCAATGTTGCTGAAATTCTGTGATTAGGAGGAAAACAGAGGTGAGGAATGGGGTTCTTGACCGACATTATGAGAATAATAATACTTGAGGCTGATTTTAACCGTGTTATTGTAATGTAGTTACTGATGAATCAATACAAAATGCTTGCATCTACCGCTGTTCGTCTTTTGGCTGTATTGTTTAAATTATGAGAATAATCCGCACTGTGTTTTTAATTCCTGTCTTCCCCCTTCTTCTTTTATTTTTAAACAAAAAACAAAAACAACAAAAAACCCTGGAGGATCGTTGTAAAAGTGAAAAAGACAACCTCCTTTGAAAGAGACCTTTTAAATCGGAATTCCATTTTTGACAGCAGGGGTTGCCATCTTGCCAAGACATTCTGAACGATGGAGTCAGTTCAGCATCAAAGTCTTAAATGATGCATACAATTTCATGGCCAGCTAGCCATGGGTTGGTAGGGATGTTATGATTGATCAGGGGCGAAAGAAATGTCATTTCATTTTGCTACGATTACACCGGAAAAGCCGTAGGGTGTGGAGATTAAAAGAAAAAAAAGAAAGAAAGAGAAAGGAAACATCACACACACACACACACATATACAAACATATGGAAACGCCATATTTCTTGTTCTCCACCTTGTCCACACAAGTTTTTTTTTTCTCCAAAAATAAATTAAAAACAAAAAAGTTAACATCTGTCGGTCTCAATAAGAAATAGGCCAGAGAATCAAAATGGCTGTCCCGCTGCTTTCCCTTCCTTTCCCCATCCAGTCTGAAGCAAAAACCATTCGGGCGTTCACATTTGATAAAAGTTATTGAAAGAAAAGTTTCTGTTAAAAAAAACCAAAGAATATAATACAGGTGGTTCTCGACTTACAACAGTTCATTTAGTGACCGTTTAAAGTTACAACGGCATTGACAAACAAAGTGACGTATGACTGTTTTTCACAGTGACGACTTTTGCAGCATCCCCACGGTCGTGGGATCAAAATTCAGACGCTTGGCAACTGGTTCATACTGATGGCCGTTGCAGTGTCCCAAGGTCACGTGATCCCCTTTTGCGACCTTCTGACAAGTCAAGTCAATCGGGAAGCCAGATTTGCTTTACAACCGGGTTACTGGCTTGGCAACTGCAGTGATTCACTTAACAACTGTGGCAAGAAAGGCCATAAAATGAGGCAAAACTCACTTGACAGATATCTCACTTAACAACAGAAATTTTGGGCTCAGTTGTGGTCGTACGTTGAGGGCTACCTCTACCAAACGAAAAACCATTTCAAAAGGTCTGGTTTAGAGAAGGACAAGGATGAAACCAGCCCCAAAAGGTGGTTTTGGGGAGGAAAAATATATAGACTGTGTCGTGTCAATGTGCAACGCTGCAAATGATTATCAAAATCAGTGAGTTGTCCAGTACTCCAAACGTGGACGTGTGACCATAGTGGGTGTGGGTTTGTGTGTGCTGCCATTGGAACTTTGGAATATTTGCAGGAATATTTTTGGGGATGTCTGTTGTAACTTCAAACAGTTGTTAAGCAACTGACTATCTGTATTGTGATATTTTGTAATGATCACACCTGGCTATCCTTGACTACGAGGTTCCCAGGTTAGTTCTGTATCCTATATCCTGCACCTTAACTGCAATCTCACAAAAATGGCTGGTGAAAAAAGGCTAGTTGTCAAAATGGGATAAAAGAACGAGTCCCCATAGGTCCCATAACCCCATAAACATAGACATGACTCTCCACGGAGAATTAAAATGTCCCAGATGGTAATAAGTGAATAACCACCATCAATTGAAGACTTGCTTGCCTCAACTGAATGACTGGGACTCCCATCCTGACACAGTTTTAAAAAAGAAGAGGGCATGTTTGTGGCCACTGTGTTCTCTTTTTTGGGGGTGACTCCCTTTCTGCAGGGAGTCTAAACATAGCACCCCCCCTTTTTTTTTTTTTTTTGAAATGCAGAAAAGCAAAGTTGGAAGGCACCTTGGAGGTCTTCTAGTCCAACCTCCTGCTCAAGAGGTACCCTCTACTATTCCAGACTCTTGTTAAAAGCCTCCACAGATAGGGCACCCACAATTTTTGAAGGCAAGCTGTTCCACTCGTTAATTGTTTTCACTGTCAGGAAATTGCTCCTTAGTTCCAAGTTGCTTCTCTCCTTGATTGGTGTTTTCATCCCTTGCTTCTTGTCCTGCCTTCAGGAGCTTTGGAGAATAGGTTGGTCCCCTCTTTTTTTGTGTGGCAGCCCCTCAAATATTGGAACATTGCCAGCATGTCACCCCTAGTCCTTCTTTTCACTAGTCTAGACATACCCAGTGGATGCAATCATTCTTCATAAGTTTTAGCATCCTACCCTTTAAAATCATTCTATGTTATGCTGGAGTATATCTTACACATCCCTAGTCTGCACCATCAGGAAGATCAGAAGATGCTCCCTTGTCTCATTTCGGGATGAATGTCTAACTCCCTACCAGATAAAATCCCTTTTTTCCATCTTTGGTTTGCACATTTCCCTGAGCTGCTCAGAGACTGCGTGTGGCACAGCTTTGTTTATGTGTAAAGGCCTGATGTAAGAGGGATGTTTGTTTGAATTACTCTTAGTAGGAAAGATCAATGTTTAAAGCTCAACATCTGGGCAGGCCCATGAAGACATTCTCTAACAGAGGATTCAGTGTTCAAGGTGTAATATTTATAAATCTAAGGCAAATGGGACATATATGTACCATATATATATATATGTGTGTGTGTGTGTGTGTGTGTGTGTACATATTATATATATGTGTGTGTGTGTGTGTGTGTATACATATATATATATATGATTAAGGCAATCTGATATTGATGAAGTGCTGGGCTTTTATTTGGAGAGAAATTTTGGTAATTATCTTTGCAAAGGGCCGTTTATACACTATTTGAAAGTAAATCAATAACAACTTGGCATCCCATTTCTCCAGCGGCCACTTTCTGCTAACTATGCAATGTGCCAACTAGGTAAAGGGCACCCTTAAGTTTTCTGGGCATCTTAACTATATTGTGAATATCCTCCGCTTAGCTTTAAGGAGTCTTCCTAATGACCAATGAGCCAAGAGGCAGTAATGGTTATGTTGGTACAACAAACTGGTTACAATCTGTATAAATATGTAAATATGATACGGTTGAGATTATTGTCCTAAGCTCCATGATATGCTTATCATGCCCGAAGGTGATACAGAGAGTCCTCAACTTACAACTATCTATCTATCTATCTATCTATCTATCTATCTATCTATCTATCTATCTATCTATCTATCTATCTATCTA
>JANHFL010006270.1:7348-26093 GCA_032468155.1 Oxyrhabdium leporinum
GCTGTAAACCGCCCCGAGTCTTCGGAATGGGGCGGTATATAAATGTAAAAATAAATAAATAAATAAAAATAAATAAGGCAGGTCTACTGCTGATAATAATGTCTAAACAGGCTCATTCTGCAGTAGCCAGTTCCATGTGTACATAGACCACAAGCTGCTTAAGACCTTTGAAGGTAAAATCCAATAATTTAAATAGCAACCTAAATGCAAATGGCAACGAGTACAGGACTGCCAACAATGCAAGTCTTTCTGCCTCATGCATTAGTCAATATCCTGGTGGTTGCATTTTATACTAACTGAAGCTTCTAGGTGCCTGAAGCTTCTAGGTGCCTTTTTTCAAGAGGCAAATGGACTCCCTGGTTTTTCTTTGAAGACGTTTCGCTTCTCATCCAAGAAGCTTCTTCAGTTTTTCCAACTCATCTTGGATGAGAAGCGAAGCGTCTTCAAAGAAAAACAAACAAACCAGAAAGTCCAGTTGCCTCTTGAAAAAAGCACCTTTGGGACAACCATGACCTGGATGACTGAGAATCTCCACAGATATGAAACTTCTAATTAATCCTATGTAGAACCTATTTCGGTATTCAAGCCTCACTATAAGACAAAAAATGTTAAGGTCAATCAGCTCAGGAACAGCTTCATGATATGCATCTACCTCCTGCCATCATCACCATGGGAGAATTCAGAGATAACTGGGAGTCAAAAAATACTCCCCAATGGACCTTCTTTTTCAGAAGGTTCAACTCTATATCAAGCAAGCAATTGACCATTGCTATAGAATGCAGTACTGCAGGCTAATTCTGCTGACTGCCGGCAGTTCAAATCTCACCAGGCTCAAGGTTGACTCGGCCCTCCATCCTTCCGAGGTGGGTAAAATGAGGACCCAGATTGTTGGGAGCAATAGGCTGACTCTATAAAACTGCTTAGAGAGGGCTGTAAAGCACTGTGAAGCGGTATATAAGTCTAAGTGCTATTGCTGTTGCCATACAGTTCGTCCTTAACTTACAATCACAATTGGGACCAGAATTTCTGTTGAAAAGCCACGGTGATAGTTAAGTGAATTGGGCCTTTTTATGACCTTTTTTTTTTTTTTTGCTATGGCTGTTAAGCGAAACACTGCAGTTATTAACTGAATCACGTGGTTGTTAAGTGAAGTTTCTTCATCAATTTCACTTCCTGGAAGCCAGCTGGGAAGGTCTCAAATGGCGTTCACATGACCTCCAGGACGTTGCAACAGTTACAAATACATGTCAGTTGCCAAACCCCCAAATTTAGATCATGTGACCATCACTGTGATGGTCGTAAGTGCACAATCCAATTGCAAATCACTTTTTTTTTCCCCGATGAGGTTGTCACTTGAGTGGTCACTAAATGAATGGTGATAAGGGGAGGACTACCTCTGTCTGCCTCTCTGCCTTGCTTGGATTTGAGCTGGCAAAACAGAACTAAGGGGATTGGAACCCGGCCCATATGGATCTAAGCTAAGTCCGTCTACCATCTGCTAACTGAAGGTGCCAGATCCTTTTAATTGAAGGTATTCCGTGCAATGGTACAGTTAATAGTTATGGTTAGTTACTAGATGCAAACTCTTCTGCTCCACTCCACATCCTTTTGGAAAGGCCGTATCGGCACTGCTGTCCAATTTTCAGAACTGCTAGCACAACTAACCAAGAAACGATAGAGGCTTTAATAACCTTGATTAAAACAGAAGAAACGCTCTCTGTGCAGGCAGCTCACCTTTCGAAGCCCCACAGCGCTGCACAAATAAAATTGAGGCTGTTTCTGCTAAGCCTGTGGTGAACATCTTGCCATAAAATGTGTAGGATATGGAAAGGGATAAGAATGTTTCTGATAAAAAAAAAAGAGAATAAAATAACTCTCTTAAATTTAGGTGGCTCACTGAGTAGGCCTCGTGCTTAAAAATAAGATGCAGTGAATGAAAAAACAAACAAACTGGTGGTGCAGTTGTCTGATTTGTTTACGATTTGTCGGGTGTTAAGGACACGTTTCATCTGGATTTTTGAGCTGTGGATTTTAGACCTGAGGCCCACACCTGTGATCCTCACTCTGTCTATGTTCTACCTTTCTAGCAGCCTGTCTGTAGTGTTATCTAAAAAGAATCATCTGCACGAGCAATATTATATTAGGATTTGCCAGTCACAGTAACCTAAGGCAGCATTTTTCACAGAAACTCCAACTGAACAGGACTTGTTCTCAACTCCATCTATATTTTCCCTGGACTATTTTCCCCAGTAAATACACTTTCCTATTTTGAAAATCTTTTAAAATATACTTTGATTCAAGATTCAAGTAGACATCTCAAAAACAAAGCATGGCAGAATAACGTTAGATCAATATGTTAAAAGAATCCCACAAACCCAGTTTCTTTCCATATTTCTCCGCAGATCAATAGGATTTCTGAATAACAGAAATTAGGATTGTCAGAATAGTATCTGAAGCTGCAAGTCTAGCAAAATAGGGCTTGGGGGAAAAAAAGCCTAATTCTGTTGCTTAATGCTCCTGAAAGAAAAAGATAGATACCAACATTCAGATAAGGCCATTAAAATTTTCCCTAGCAGAAGAAGTGGTAGGAAGAGCCAGCCAGCAGTGTGAATAGCAGAAAACAGCATTGGTCTGTTTATAATATCCATAAATACAATTCTTTGGGCATAAGGCAAGGGAGGCAATGAAAACCCTGCTGTGCCAGAGAAGACCTTTTAAGCAGCTAAATAGGCAGAATATATACTGCATGTCACAAGCTAGAACAAGACACTTCTTTCCTTTAAAACAGCAACAACAAAGCTGTTGAGCAGCACCACACCATCTAAGACAATTCAGCCAAATTCTAGGAAACTCCCCTCTAAATTAGCAAAATCAGCAGAATTTTCTAACATTGTAGAATTGCTAAGGACTTATTTATTTTTCAGTTACTTATTTAGGAATGGTCTCTATAAGCAGTTCAGACTCTCAGATCTAGCCATAGGAAGAAACGTCAGTGTTCGATGAGCTGGATGTTATTGATTATGGAAGTCTTTTATTTACCATTATATTAAGTTTTGATTAAATGCCCTCTAACAGGGTTGACTCACAGCAATGGACAGAAAGACCTTCTCCAGGATAATGATCTGTCCCAGTCTGACCTTTCTGGTCTTCTAATTGTGCTTCCACCTTGCTAGTAGTTGTTCTTTTCTCCTTCTTTCCACATTTCCCAGTAAAAATAGACTTCTTGTAAAAGTTGTATCACTGCATAATAAGTGCAAACTATAACAACCTGACCTAATAATTTGTACCTTACCTAAGAATTCTGGATTGGTTTGTTCTGATCCATATTTTCTTTCTTGAGCTGCCAATTGTATTCTCAGGTGTCTTCTTCAACACCAAAGTTCAAAAGCTCAAATAATTATTCCATTCTGCTACTTCAAAGTTCAACTTTCACATTTACAGAGAGTCACGGGGCCTGTGTGATTTTTGTGTTTTTAAATATAGACATAAAGCAGCACCTGGATATCAATTTCATTGCTGTTCTTTCAAGCGCTAGTCTGCAGTGTATTTCTTGATGGCTGCTCCTTTACTGTTGTCTAAAGGCAGAAGATATCTACCACTTCAATGCCTTAATTGCCAGTTGAAGGTATTTCTGTACTCAGTAAACGCATATTAACTTCTTTGCATTTTGAATTATCTAGTCTGCCCAGCAATAATGTCTCTTGTTATTTTGTCTTTTTCTAAAGCTGGTTCGAATGTCTGGCATTTATATTTTTCATCTCTGATGTCTCTAGAAATGCTGCAATATTGCTTCTTGTCTTTTCTTTCAGTGTTCTGAGATTCTTGATTAAGTTCGTTCCTAAGTTCTTTGTCTTTCCTAGACTTGGCTTCTTGTCTCTTCTTGGCAACCTCTACTGGCAATTCCATTGATATCAAGTCTGCTTTCTTGTTTCTAGGTATTTGACAGTGTCTTTTCATATTGGCCCTTCTTTGATTTCAATCCACAGTTCTTCCTGTTCTCTGTCAGTGAGGTACAGGACTTCAGAGTGATTCCTGATGTTCTCCTTGAAAATAGTGGGCAGAGGCTCAATTTCATATAGAGGAAAATGGCTGGCTTTTCCTCTTTAGCTTGACTTGGAACTTAACACACGAGCAGTTTTTGATTTGTTCCTCAGTTAACCTCCCCACCTCCCCCATCATTGCTATTATAACTGAACCTTTCAAAATCTTTGCACAATAATATAGCCAATTTCAATTTGGTGTACTTCAACTGGTAATGCCCATGGAGATAATTGTAGTTTTGGGTTGTTTGAAAACACTGTTGCCAACGAAGAAAAGATTGGATTAGTAGAAATTGGTAAATCATTCTCCTGCTTCTTTTCCTGGGCTATTCAGCCCAACCATGTTTTTCTCTTTAGCATTTCCAATTTTGGCATTTCAGTCTTCAACCTTATATCCTTGTAAGCTGCCTTGAGTCGCCCTGTGCAAGTAGGTGGCAATATACATTTTCTAAATAAATAAATAGACCACAAGCAGCCCATTTTACTCTCTTATTCTGTCAATTTCAGATTGAACTTGACCAAAAAGCTCATCAGCTTCCTCTTCTTCTGCATCAGTGATCAGAGCATTAACCTGGATAATTGCCACATTAAAAGATTTCCTAACTGATATCAAATCAAATCGATCTTTCTTCAACCGCAGACTAGCATATAAAATACAAGAGTGGCGTTTAAAAGGAACAAAATATCTTATTCAGTTGCACCCACGTCTTGTGTTTTCTATATCTTTCCTGACTGTGAAAACAATTGTTCCTTCTTTAACTTTCTTGTTCTAGACAACATACACTATTACCTTCCGACTCAAAGTCTCCAATTCCAGTCCATTTCAGTTTGCTGACGTAATGCCTAAGATATCAATGGTGCTGAACTTCCCATGTTTACGTTTCTTCTGTTTCTTATATTCCACGTTCCCACTGTAATGCTGTGTTCGCAACATTGGAACTAGATGCCCTATCAACTTGAATCTAGCCAGATCATGAGCACCTTTAGTACAGGTAGTCCACAACTTACAACCTTTCGTTTAGTGACTGTTCAGAGTTACAAAGGCACTGAAAAATATTGACCTATGACTGTTTTTCACACACAGATGACCGTTGCAGCATCCCTGTGATCATAGGATCAAAATTCAGACACTTGGTAACTGGCATGTATTTATGATGGTTGTAGTGTCCGAGGGTCACATAATTACCTTTTGCAACCATCTGACAAGCAAAGTCAGTGGGGAAATCAGATTCACTCAACAACTGTGTTACTAACTGCAGTGATTCACTCAACAACTGTGGCAGGAAAGGTAAAAAAAATGGAGCAAAACTCACTAAGCAATGGACATTTTGGGCTCAGTTGTCGTCCTAAGTTGAGGATTACCTGTCCTTGGAAGGATCCTCATCTCTTCCTCGGTAACCTGTTCAGTGCCATCCAACCCAAGGGGCCATTATCTGGCACTACATCATTAGTATATTGCCTACTGATGTGGTTTCTGGAATTGTTTCCTACTGCCTTCTCTCATACAATATGAGATGATGTCTTGCCATTGTTAATTAAATGATATTTCGCCTTCAGCATCTTCCTCTCTTGAAATTTATGTCCCTGCTTTAGGTGGGCAGATGGGGTGAATGAAGAATTTTGGGTGTGTATGCCTAGACTGTCAGCTCCCAGCAGAGGCATCTGAGATCATCACCTGAGGTCATCACCTGAGGTCTCCTAGGAGCAACCACTCCACCATGAAGAGGCAGCATAGCAGGATTTGAGGGGGATTGCCTTAATTACCGTTTTTCATAAATGAACTCTAGAATTCTGTACCTTTTGATGGTCTGATAAGGATAAATTGCACAAATAGATCAATCCATAGAGATATCCCATTGATGTTAATACATGCAAAGATTTGTATTCATTTCCCAAAAGGAGCTTCAGGCTGTAGAAGTGCCCACGTAGTACATGTTTGCAGCTCTTTAAAGCAGTTATGTCTTTTCTGGGAACATCTGGCAGTTGCCAAAGGGAATTCTGCAATTCCCCCCCCCCAAAAAAAAAAGAAAAGAAAAGGTGAAGCAGCTTTTAAGAACTGTGTAGGCAGATGCTCCTACATTTTTGCTCCACTTTTTGGAACCGAATCTGAGACACTGCACATGCCAAATAATGCATATACTGTATATACAGTCACGTGTATACACACCAGACTCCTGGCAAGGTGTCAGAGACAATGATGGAATTATAACAAGAGAATAGTTATACAAACAGAATCTCAGTGAACATTTGGTGAATGTTTGATGACTTTATGAAGTTTTCTTATTTTAATTATATGGATTTGCAGCACAACCCTAGACATGTTTTGGGGGTTTTTTTAGGAGTAAGCCCCTTTATTTTCAGTGAAGGCTTACTCCCTTAAGGCAGCCAAGCTTGAAAGGCACAAGGCCAAATCTATAGAATATATTACTCCCTGAAGCTAAAGGATTACTTTCTCACTATATCTTCTTCCACATTTCCACATATGAATGTATTTTAAAATATATTCATATCTAATCCCTCACTGACCAGCATTGCTTGATTGGTAATAGTTCAGTTGAGTGATAATGGGGGTCTTGAGGCATGAGGGATTCATGATTTTATGGCCTGCAAAAATAGTGAAACTTAAAAAAGGCTTCAATTTGCAAAAAAAACCACAAAAAACACCAACCCTAAAGCCACTAATAATAATACTCTATAAACAACCAGAGCCCAATCTTGGCTTAAAACCAGAGCACCAGTCACCCCCCCAAAAATATAGTAGGACCAGTTTCTATGGATAGCATTCTGTCAATAAAGAGAAGAGAAAGCAGTGGAGCCAGAAATAACCAATTACACACGATCCAGTGATTTTTAAATGTATTATTATTATTCCACTTGACTTCATTCAGGCTATAGCTGTGAAAATGGCCACTGATTGCATAGTAGATATGAATCCATTGACCACAGGTATACTTTTAGCAGGTATAATCTTAAACTACTGGTTGGGTTTACATTAGGTCATATTATGGTTTAGCTCCAATGTATTACAACATGTGAACCCATTCATAATGATTTAGTCTTTTGAGAGATCTAAGCCACTGGGGTTTCTTAAGGGACCATAGTGAAAATCTTAGTGCTATGTTTGTTGAATACCGTCACTAATATATTGGTTATAACTGTAGACTAACTCTCACTAAAGTTGCAAGGACAAACAAAGAGAATGGTTTTAAACAGCTTTTTTTTTCTCCTGCAACAGTGATTGTGCAAAATTATAACTGCACTGAGGAATCCATTTAAACATGGAGCTTGAAGTGCCACTTATGGAACAGTATAATTTGTTCCAGGAAAGCATCCTTCCTTCAACACACAAACCAACATTCAGGCATGCCTTAACTCCCACTTCAGCTTTCTTCATTCCTGGCAGTCAAAGATGTAAGTCTGGTTTAAAAATTAAGCCTGGAATGCTTAATCTGGACTAAAGACAAGAATTTGATATAGAGCCCTGCTCTGCCTCCTTGCTAACCTCTCCCTCTCATGATGGGGTTTATATAGTCACCCAAAGTATATTAATAGAAGCAGAGAGAAAATAAAATGGACTGAAACTCAACCAGGCAAAAGCAAGCAAGAACTTTGTTTGCAAAATTGTAATTTAAAACAGGAACAAATTATAAGTCCTTTAGAGCAGTAAATGTCTTTGAAAACCTTGCTTAAACCACAGACTTTGGCTTAGACAATGATGATCCACCATCTAATAGAACAGCATGTGGCTCAGGCTAGTATTTATTACATAGATTAGCAAATAGTAGGAAAATGTCTATCATAAAAAAATCGGGGAAAAGAGCCTACTTGCGAAAAATTATATTAAAAATAGATACAAGCTATGCTAGAGTAGGAAACAACGTCTGAATGAACAGTATATAGTCATAGGATTCGATAGCAAGTTAATGCCCTCTTTTGCTGGAGGGGGAGGCACAGGTGAATGTGTATTTTTCAAACCAAGCATTTTGAAGAATGGATGTCAGCTTTTGATTGAAAAGTATCTGTTTCTAAAATATGTTAATTGGATTCTCTTTTTCATTTCTTTTTTTTTTTAAATTGAGATACAGAAGGATAGCTGTTCCCATTCTGAATGAAGTGCAGCGAGGGTGATAAGTCAATGACTAAACTTGCAACTAAATTTTTCAAAATTCATGTTTTCACTGGAAAAAAAGACTGGCATTTTTCTTCAGCATCTCATTTTAGAGTTCTTTCCATTGTTCTTTAGATACATAGTTGCCTACAGAATTCTGGGAACAGATTTCCCCACATTTAGAGGGCAATTAATTTGCAGAAAGCTGTTCTAGCACCAGGAATCACAAGAACCTGGCTTAAATACAAATTTCAAATTTCAGTTCACTGCGGCCAATTCACCGCAGGAAAACCCACCATGGCCAACTTGCCACAGGACAACTTGCTGCAGGACAATTTAACAATTCAATTTAATTATTTAACCTAATTTAAAAATATTTTAATTTTTGTCATTCACATTACAGTCATTCCCTCTTTTGGCATCCTTTCTTTAATTATTCTATTCCACTATTTCTTCGATATTAATGTAATTCTTGTCCCACAATGAGTTGTCCCAGAGTGAGTTGGCCATGGCGAGTTATCCTGTGGCAAGTTGGCCACAGTGAGTTGGCCATGGCAAGGTGGCCGTGGTGAGTTGGCTGCAGTGACTTGATTGTGGCGAATTGCCCCATTCCATACAAAAAGTTTGTATATAAGCCAGGTGCTTGGGATCCCTCTGCTTGAGCAACCATCTCCAAATTGATTGCCCTCTAGATGTGGGGAATTATGTTCCCAGAATTCTGTAGAAAATCTTGGTTAATACTGAGAATTCTGGGAGTTCATCCAACATCTGAAGAGAACCTATAGAAGGCAGATCTAGGAAGTGGAGAAAATGACTTGCCATTGCTGCTAGTCTCTAGCATTTCCCATTGGTAACCTTTTTGGGAGGTGAGATGAAAGATCCAGTTGTGAACTGTCTATGCGGGCGAGAGAATCGACAAGCAGCTGTGACTCCTTGACATGCAGTAAGGCACCCTACTAGTTCTGATTTTATTTGTAATTCATTGCTTTTCAAATATAAAACTGAATTTTGATGAAGGCAGCGTCTGCGAATTCTGTGAGCAAAATCCATTGGGAAAGGTTATGATATGAATTTTAAAGCTATGTTAATAAAACTTAACAATTGTTGATAAGAAAAAAAAAGTCTGGCTAGTGGATATTGTAATACTGGAGACTGTGGAAGAGAACAGAAGGAACTGGAGACAATAAAAAAAGTACGGAAAGCTGTAAACAGAATGACTCTGCCAAAAGACAATAAAGGTAGTGCCAATAGTAACAGAAATAGGGGCCTGGGATGCAGTCCCAGAACATCTTTAGCACCACTTCAAAGCCACTGACATTGACAAAATCACCATCAGTCAATTGTAAAAGGCAGAATCAGAATCTGGGAGGGACCTTGGAGGCCTTCTAGTCCAGCCCCCTGCTCAAGCAGGAGATCCTATACCATTTCAGACATGTGACTGTCCAGTCTCTTCTTAAAAACCTCCAGTGATGAAGCACCCACAATGTCTGAAGGCAGTTTGCAATTGGCTTTACTTGGAACAGCTTCCAGCCTGCATTGGGACATTTAACACCATCAAACAACAACTGCCTATCCCACGTCCTTGGGAAGGACTCATAGGTGGACAAAAATGTCAGAGATTGTCTAAACATCTGGCTGACTGTGCGACCGCCCATAATTTATAAAATTGTAATACAATGAAATGAGTGAAATACAAAAAAAATATCATCAAGGTAGAACAGTAAAGCCACCACCATTATCCCAGAACAGCATAGCTCACCTGCCTGCTTCCTTCCCTTCCACCATTTCCCCAATATTATTCCTTCTTGAGCCCTGTGGCGCAGTGGTTAGAGTGCAGTACTGCAGGCTACTTCTGCTGCCTGCTGGCTGTCAGGTTGACTCAGCCTTCCATCCTTCCGAGGTGGGTAAAATGAGGATGTAGATTGTTGGGGGCAATTTGCTGACTCTGTAAATCGCTTAGAGAGGGCTGTAAAGCGGTATATAAGTCTAAGTGCTATTGCTATTCTTTCCTCCCCCTTCATCTATTTCCGGTATCCCAGTGTACATATTCTCACTGTCTGTCCACCCTTCAATCTTCCCAACACCTTCCTGTTCATCGTTTTCTCAGCTGCTGCCCCCGTTTTCAGTTTTTCCACTCTTAAACCACTTCTGCCTGGAACAACTGTATTTCAGTCTATATTCACCCCATTCTGGGTATAGACCAACGCACTTGAACCTCACATTTGAGTAGGTTCTCTGAAGCAATATATGTATAAAATGAGGAATTATATAATTATATAAACCAGGAACGGCATGGATAAAAGGAACAGAAAATGATTATTCGTTGCTGTTTTTTTTCATACTAGAAGAGTATGAAAACTCTGGAACTCATTAAGAATATACGCAGGAAAAGACAGCGTAGATTAGAGGACTCGCAAAATCCTAAGGCAAATTCACGAAGCCCAGCTCTGTCACGGTTATTTATTAAGGCAGCCAACAGATGAGCCTATTTCTTTAAGGTATTACAAAATCTTAAGAGCTGGGCTGGGTGCGATCAGCAGCTGGCCCGCTCCTGAAATGGACACCCATCACTGTCCCCTTTGTTTACAGCAGCTGTGGCAAAACATCTCACATCAGTTTATAGCAGGGATAGGCAGTCTTGTGTTAAATGGCCTTCATATGTGTGTATGGAGGGGGGAGGGGATGAAGGCTGGAGAAGCAGAGCAATATTGCACAGACCACGGTTTTTTTCATTTCTTCCTGGACCGTTGGCGAGGGAGGGAGAGTCTCTGCTTTTAAAACAGTGGTGCTCTATCTGAAGGCTTGTGAGTTCAGTTCATCAAAACGTGAGACTACAAAATATGAGGCTAATAGTTTTCTGAGGTTGCTAACTCCTGCCACTGAAGTTTAGAGGCACAGTCTCAAGAGGACTCCGGAGCCACAGAAAAGCAATTGCTAGTTTCATCTTGGCCTGGGACAGCAGATTCCATCTTCTTTGCTATCATCTGCTCAATTTCTACAGTTAAAAAAAATGCAACTTGGAGGAAGAGGAAGGGAGAGAGAAAGAGAAATCTTTAAAATTAAGCTTAGTGCAGAGAAAAGGGATTTTCTTCCTTTTTGGTAAACCAGGGGTGGCTGGGGAACTATGGCCCCTTTATGATTTGTGGACTTCAACTCCCAGAATTCCTGATTCAGCCACGCTGGCTCAGGAATTCTGGTAGTTGAAGTCCACAGGTCATAAAGGGGGCCATTATTCCTCACCTCTGCTATAAACCTAGCAATTGGCAACTGGCAGGAGATTAAGAAGAGACAAAAACAACTTCTCCTTCAGGATGGACACATCACTAATTTATAGAATTTATTGTCACAGGGCAGATGGGAAGCCACCATACATACAATGGCTGAAGGACATGGGCAACATAGAGATTCAGATCTTGGTAGGAGGTTTCTCAGATGGAAAGACTGGGAGTCTGAAAGTTTGGATGGTGTGATCCAGTGAAACTAGGGAGGGCACAGGGATGATTGATTAGTTAGTCCCTCCAACAGCATTTGGCTGGTCTACAAAGCAATCTTTCACATATTTTCTTCTCTCACTCTTGCTATCCAGGATGGCTTTCTGACAGGCTGAACATATAGTGCTATACTATATAAAGGAGGGATGGCGTCATTCCCTCAGGGAAAAGGGAGATGACACACATTTGAATAGAATTTGCATAAGCAATCATTGCCATATGATATGAAGACATATCAAATTTAATTTAAACTATATACCACATAGACCCTATCATACTCCTCTGAGGAAAATTATGTAAACAAGCAGCTCAGTATGTTGACCAGGGACTACGCACTCCAGAGTGAATGTGAAGGCCCCTGTGTCTTCCTTTCATACTTTCTGGTCTTTGCCATTGCTTTCGACTGGACAGGAGAGATTGTCCTCACAAAAATAGGACGTTTGGCCACTTGAGATGTAACAGCCAACTGTAACTGGGTGGTAACTGCTTTATGGCTAACCAGGTTGTCCTTGTGCTATCTAGGACAAGACAGCAGTCTAAAATAGAAATAAAAATGCCATAAAGCAAAAGCATCTAGCCGTGCTTTTTTGTCGTTCTTAAATTGGGGCTCAGATGTTCAAATTCCACACTGCCATCCTTCCTCTCCCCTTCCCACCGTAGGATAATAATCCTGACCTAATTTCTGCGGACAGGTAATGAGGATGAAGCAGTTTGATATTTCGAAAAAGGACTACATAAATGTTATTTTAAATCTTGCCGGCTATCAGAAAGGAATGAATGTTTTGTGATGGTTGGCTATACTATGGAATGCATACATATGTGCGCAAACATGTTTCGTTAAGCATCCGGTTACTATATTACTGTACATTACTTTGATAACAAATTCTTTCTGTGTGTATTGCCCTCTCAGTTCTTTCATACAAAAAATAAAAATAAATACAAAAAAATAAATCCATTGTCCATTACAGAAATGAGCTCTAAGGCACTGCTTCATAGCTAAGCTGGGAACAAGAAACAAAGCTTCTTCAAAGAACTCGTAAAAGCAATTCCTACTTCGGCGATAGTAGCTGTAATGGAAAACTACCTGCACAAAACCAAAGACAAAAGGCAGGGAACATCTGCCCTCTTATCTATCTTCAGAGACTAAACAAAGCGTTGTTGAGATGCAGAGGCTACATTCATTTAGCCTGAACTAATTTAGCATTCAGAGGAAAGTATTCAGCATTTCATATTATCCAAAAGTAGCTTCCACGACTGATTTGCTTTCCCACGGTGCATCTAGTTCAGTTCTCCCATTTGCATTTTGGGATCGGCTACAGCAGTTTCTTTTTTCAACCAAGACCTAAGTTGCTCATGCTTTGCTTGTGAACTAGCTAGCAGAGATTTATGAGTGAGCCTAGCTATGTTTGGTAAAGTTCTGATGCATGCAACTTAAGGCATCAATTATAAAGATGCGGGTGGCCGGATGAGCTGTCCTGATGGATGGAATGATGGAATTGGTTTAAAAATTAGGACTTTTTGTCTATTGGCCAGCTCCATGGAAAGTGTCGCATGCAGATCAAAAAGCTATTTGCCTAATGAAGACACCTGCGAGCATGCAGATCAGCCTTTAACAAAAAGATAAGTAAGATAGAGGAGGTTGTTGGCTTTGTGGACTCCAGGTGCGAAGTGAATTGAGGAAAAGTTGAATCCATGGAGGAAGGAGGAATCTTCAACTAAGGACACAGCAGGAACAAATAGAATGGCTAATTGAAAAGAGCAAAAGCTGGCTTCGAAAAGGACACATCAGAAACTAGCAAAGAAAAGTTTGGCCAAAATACAAGAATTAGCTGAAATATTTTTACCCAGAACTCAAAGAATTTCTCCTCCTTCTTTGAACCTTAAGTAAAGGATATTTGGTTCCTTCCATCTTCACTGAATTTTTTGGCTTCTGAACCACCTTCTAGACCGGGGTGGGTGGGTGTGTCAAACTGGCAGCCTGTGGCCCGGATGCGTCACATGCACGCCCACCCCGGCTACACAAAGGCAAAAAACATCGTGATATGTCACAATATGTCACATGACACAATCGAGTTTGACACCTGTGTTCTAGACATATTTGAAGGTATCCAATATCACATCTGCTCCTAGCCTTGCATGAATTGTTGTTATTATGGTTGCATAGTCAACTAGATGTTTAAACTATATTTAGCATTTTTATCCACCTTCCCAAGGATCTGTGGTATTCAGATGTTGTTTGATGGAGCTAAAGGTATTCTCACAGGATGTAACCTGTTCTGAACAACTTTGCCTTTCTGCAATTGACTGCAGTGGCCATCTCAGTCACATAAAGTTGTGTTATACAGTGCCCTGTACCTACTGCAAGTTTTTTTTCCCCTTCTCTCTTTCCCGCAGGGTGGAGAAATTGCTTCCTAAGCTGGGCTTTTGTTATCCTACATTTGCACAGATTGGTCAGAAACTGATTTTTAAAGTTACTATTTATGATTGTATCTGTGAAGGGTTCCTATGGAGGGCAGTTGATAAATGAAGACTACCTGTAAGAATTTTCAAAAGAAAAAAAAAACCACTATTTGGATATCTTTATTTGATTGATACAAAGATTATCTAGAACTGTAAGCACGGAATATCTGCCTCAAGGAAGAGAGGGGAGCACTTTTATGTTTCCAAGCTGTACAGCCACACACAGATGTTAGCAGGTGTGCCAGAAACATGACTATTCACATCATGGTATTAGCAGAGTACAGGGCCAACACTGTCAATCTGATTTGGGTTGGGTTGGGTTGGGAAATTAAGGGAAAAAGTGATATTGATGGGAAAAACAATGAGTCCCTTGAGTCCACCCAAAGGCCAAACTGGAGGCTCCTATTCCTATTTCTAATCCATGGGTTGTCGGGGATTGCCCCAGCTCTCCTGTATTGACACTTGTGGGGATATTTTGGGAAAATGTAGCTTATTCCAATTTGAAGACCCAGCAGGGTGTCAAATATTGCAGGGCAGCTAAAGCTATTGGAATTCTTCCCAATAATTTCCAGTCAAGACTATTTTGATTTTTTTTGTTCCTAGGATATTCTCTCTTTTTGCCTGCGATTGCCTTCCCTTGCTTCAAGAAAACACAGAGGACAGTCTGCATTTCATGTGGCTGCTGCAATTTGCCACAGGTTTCAAAGGGTGTTTCATTAAGAGACCAAGTATAAGTTGAGCCAAAAGACCACCCTTGATAAGGGTTGCTTTAATGGCTTTCACAGTCAAGGAGGTGTATGATGTTAAAACTCGGGAGATGAGGCTACTGCTTTAGTAGGTTTTTGTTTTTTTTATTGAATAACAAAGATGGTAAGTAATAAAAGAGAAAATTTCTTTTTTAAAAAAAAATCTCCTTATGCGTGCCATGGAAAGGATGAAAATGACCAAATGGCTTCCAAGTCAGATTACTGCTGCAATAACATTTATCCAACCAAATTTTAAACAAGATATGACAAATTGTCTATTTGAATTGTTTATAAGAGGGAGCTCAATCATTACCGCATTTCCCTGAAAATAAGACCCTGTCTTTATTATATATATATATATCCTCTGCAGCTGATAACAGAGCTCCAGATCAATCCGGAGTTTTTGTTATCAGCTACAGAGGCCTTCAGGTAAGCTTTGCTGGCTGCAGAAGAAATGGGCTGGTAAAGCAGATGTCATGGTGTGCGAGGCCTGGCTACAACAGTTCAAAGATAAGTAGTAGGCAGCTCCAACCCCCCACCCCCACCCTAGCTTAATTTTTACCCGTGCACCCTGGAGTGGGCGGGATCTTTATTAGGGCTTATATTGGGCGCACATGTAAAAAAATCAAGCTAGGACTTACTTTCAGGGTAGGTTGTATTTTTGGGGAAACGGTAGAAAGCTACTGGGGGACACAGAGAGAAAACCTTTCGGTTTTCTATGAATATCCTTGATTTGGGTAGACGTTGTTTCTTAACTGTAGGCAAGTTATCAGAGTCATTATTCTCTCCTCCCTCCCCCCATTTCTTGGAAGAAGGTAAACATAAACAATAGCAGTCCCTGTCCTATGCCATAAACATACATTTTATTAGACCAGTGAGGGGGAGCAGAATGTCATAGTGATGTGGTTTCCTTAGTTTGGAGGGATATGGCATTCTTTTGAGCACCCACTGTTCCAAAGCTGCTACCAACAGGGCACAGAGTTAGTTGCCAGGCAATTTGACATTCAGTTTCTGAGCTAACACATCATAGGTGGCACATTTCTATGCACAAATCATGATGATTAGAGCCATTCTTGTTTCCAAGCAAAATGAAGATCACCCTTAGGGCCCCCCGCCTGGAGACAACAGCTACATTTGGTTACCTCCAATTATCTGGTGCCTCATTCATTTTCCAGGATTTGTCCATAGATAATGCATAAAGTTTCAACCTGAAGATCAATAAATTCTGTCAATACCCTAAGATGAAATTTATCTTATCCTGGAGAGCTCATTAAATAAGTATATTCTATGCTTTTGCCAGTTTCAAGATTCATTCTTGATGGGGCAGAAACCTTCTTTTTGGAGGAAAGAAAACTGAATTAAAATAGGGATTGGATAAGCTGCTTTTTCTTTATTACCTGTTGAAAAGTTTACATTTACATAAGTAGTTTTTCTCTCTTTTTCCCAATTTGAATGTATTTGAAAAGGTCCTTTTTATTGCTCCTAATATCTTTCACCAACTTTAATTTGCTCAAAACTTTAGACTTTTTAACTCCATCTCTACAATTCTATTCTAATTCATTGTACTCTTCCTTGACCTCTCTCATTCCACTTACTTTTGTTTTTAAAGATTCACTAAGATTTTTATATTGCTAGATTGGCTTTTTCTGTGCAATCTTTCTTTTTCCTCATTTGTATTCTTTGTATTGTATTAAAAATTATATTTTTAATATTTCTGGAAAGGGACAGGGAAAATTGCAAATGGTGATCAAGTGACTGTGGGGCACTGCAATCTATTATTTGCATCTTAAAAAGATCTATGATTTATCACAGGAACAAATCCTGTGTTTACAAGAAACATTCATTATTTAACTCAATATGGAAGTGAACTAATACTAGATAATTACATCATCTACAAATAAATACATTAAATGTTTTGGTTTTACTTTAATACTTTGAATATTCATATCCTAAGTTTAACATTTTAATTAGTTAAGCAAAACAAAAGGTAGCAGGAATTTTTATGAAATATAAAATTGAAATTATGTTCATGTCATATTTTCAATATCAAATATTTAGAAATTTGCTGAGCAGCAAAAAATGCCACCTGCATCTGCCCTTTCTCTCCCAGATGTCCAAATTGTGCTAATTTATTAGGAAGACACTAGTAATGCTTAAATTTTGCAAGGAGGTGGAGAAAAGAGCAAGATACATGCAGAGTGGGTCACCATTGTATTACCTAGCATTAGAATTGACACTGATATCACTGCTAAACTAAATTGTGCTTTCTGAAAAAAATGGTAAGCCAATTACTTGCACTAAATTTATCATCAAATCAGACAAAAGAAAGGTAAAATAAGTTTCAAAGTGTCTAACATATATTTCTCAGATCAATTCATCTTCTTTTATATTAGAAGATACTGCAGTGTTGGACAGATCACAGCATAGGGTCAAAAGTTGACTACCACCTTGCTAGAAAATTCAATATATCTAGCAATGTTTTAGACATAACATACATATTGTTTAGACAAGGAACTCGAAAATGTTTTATCCCCTTAGAAGTGAGGTGTGCTTGACTACAATACTGCCAAAATTTCCAATGTATTATTTTGAGCACAAATACATGCACATCATTATAATAATGTGATTTTTTAAAATGAATATATTGGCATGACTGCTAAAGAACATAAGTGCCAGTATCACCAGGTATGTCTTCTGTAATGTGAACTCTAAACTGACCTGATCTAAGCTGAAATAATCATCAGTGTAAATCTACAATGAATACATACTGTATGATTGTGTTTTTATTCATAAAGGAATATGACAGTATAAAGAGCATATTTAACTCGTACTCTGGAAATTTGAGTTCCAATCAGGAAGCTGGAAATTATCCAAGTAATAGCTTAAGATACAGCGTATGACCAGCAATATGGGAGTGTTTTTAGTAAATCCATGTTGATCATAGCCAAAATATTTAGTTCTTGTAAAAAGTGACTTAATGTGGTTATTATTCTGCCTTATGCTCCATTACTATATAGATGATTTTGCAAA
The DNA here is from genome assembly GCA_032468155.1 of Oxyrhabdium leporinum. Taxonomy (NCBI): domain Eukaryota; kingdom Metazoa; phylum Chordata; class Lepidosauria; order Squamata; family Cyclocoridae; genus Oxyrhabdium; species Oxyrhabdium leporinum. The sequence continues at coordinate 25,224 of JANHFL010006270.1, forward strand.
ATATTTTCCATAATCTATGCATTTTATCATTGAATTTCTATATTTTATCATTTTTTCCAATTCTTTTTTTCAATCCCTGATTACTGCCACTTCAACAAAAATTACTTTTTCCATTTAATGCTACTTTTAGTATTTTGGTTGTAGATGTCAATCAATTTGCATATTAAAACATAATGTTCTATATAATAGAAAAAGAATCCCATAAATTTGAACACATACTTTTCATCATTTTTTTCAATATTGTAAATTATTTTTGCACATATGCTAATGGAACATAAAGGCTAATATGTGATGATGCTTACAAGTCTGAATAATTTTGTTGTATTCACTAATTGTGTGATCCATTAATTGCATGATTTTTCTTTACAAAGCCTGCATTTGCTGCTTTTCAATATCTGTTAAATCCCTTACTTTATCATGTTTGTTATTGATCTGCAAAAGTTATTCCTTTAGTTTGCTTCTTGATCATGCCAGTTTGTGGCCTTTGCCAATTCCTGATCCATTTTATCTTCAGTTTCTTTTATATTTAGGCCATATAATGGTTTATTTCTCCAATTTTTCTAAATGGCTTTCCAACAATTCACTTTTATAATGATTTTTGGTTTCTGAAAAATTCAGGATGTTTTCTTTATAAATTTCAAGGAGCATTTTCTTTTGCTTACCTTGTTCTTTTTTCTTCAACTGCGTGCTTTACCTGCAGCAAAAATACATTTTCAAGTTTTCAATAGTAAAATAAGGGCTTCATTTTTTTAGATTAAGTACAGTCAATCAACATCATTTGGCAATGCTTGCAATGCATTGCAAATATTCCCAGGTATTCATTGTTTCTCTCTAGGGGCAAATATTTTATAAGATTCTTATTTTGTAATT
>JANHFL010006270.1:40583-61503 GCA_032468155.1 Oxyrhabdium leporinum
CAAATTCATCCCTAGACGAATCCCGGGACCAACGTCTCCCCACCCCCTCGGGGGTCCACGAAAGGAGACGCCACACAAGATAATTCCTCTTCACTCAATGTGGCCCAGGCAAGCTAAAAGATTGGACTCCTGGCCTTTAAGCTTCAAGCATTTTGAAATTATCTTCCTTTCCCTCCCCCCCTTCAACCTATATTCAGTAGCATCGAGTAACAAACTTGGGAGGAGGAGTTTACTTTATATATAAAAACAGTATTTCCTAAACTAAAGGGACATGTTTCAGCTTAACCCTTTAGAACGTCCTCCTAAGCAGCTATGTGAAACAGGAGTTACCCTTAGCAAATGTCTCCTAATCTTTAGCTGAAATTTACTTCTCTGAAATTCCATTTGCTAATCCTGGAATATAAATCTGACTCAGGTTTTGCATACTCAGCCTTTAAATACTTAAAAGATCTCTGTCATGTCTGTTCTTAAAGGTTAATATACCCAATTCCTCTTCATTACTTGACATCCTATTTCAGAGAATCCCCCCAAAAAATTAATATTCATTTTAGTTCAATACAGGCAACAACTGGCTTTCTTTCAAAGTGTAAAAGGATCGGGATGGGCTGCTGAGGGTTCGCAGGAGTTCGGGCAGACCCTAAGGGAAGATTCTGTGGGGATCGCTGAACTCCAAAGTCCCACTCCTGGCTGACCCCACCCACACCACCCCTCCCCTCCCAGGAGTCTCCACGCGGCCCATTGTGGATGCAGGTAAGTGCAGGGCACGCACGGAGGCTCAGGGAGGGCGAAAAATGAGATTGCTGGAAGTTCAGGGAGGCTGGAAATGGGTCGTTTTCCGCCTCCCTAGAGCATTCAGAGCCGGGGGGGGGAAGCCGTTTTCGCACTCCCAGAGGCTCCAGGAAAGCCTCTGGACCATGGTGCAGGAGGCCGACTAGGCCATGCCCACCATGGCCATGCCCACCCAGCAACTGGGCAGCGAACCCATTGCTGAGGTTTTTGAAGCCCACCCCTGAAAAGGATCGATCATTAACCCTCAGAACACTCACTGTATTCTCACCTGGCCACTAAGAAGTTAATGTGATGAATTATTTTCTAAATCTCCATGTACAGTAGATGTGGTTTTCTTTGCTTTAACCCTTCCCCCATCTGGAGATTACTTTGGGACTACTAGGCCCAAAATACTAGAACTCTGAAAATCATAGTTCTAACACGGGGAGGACAACAGATTACAGATACTCCTCGGCTTACGTCCGTAAATTGAGCCCAAAATTTCCATTGCTAAGCAAAGCAGTTGTAAGTTGCGCCTCATTTTATAACCTTTTTTGCCATTGTTGTTGAGCGAATCACTGCAGTTAAGAGAATCATGTGGTTGTTAAGCGAATCTGGCCTCCCCCCCCCTTGACGTTGCTTGTTGGAAGATGTTTGGGAAGGTTACAAATGGTGATCACATGACCCTGGGACACTGCAAATGTCATAAATACAGGTAGTCCTCAATTGAGCCCAAAATTTATGTTCCTAAATGAGAAATGTGTTAAGTGAATTTTATTATCCTTCTTTCCACATTTGTTAAGTGAATCACTGTAGTTGTTAAATTAGTCACACAGTTGTTAAGTGGCATCTGGCTTCCCCATTGACTTTGCACAGTAGTGTGTTAGACAGTCATAAAAGGTGATCACATGACCCCAGGACCTTGCAACCGTCATAAATATGAGTCAGTTGTCAAGTATCTGAATGTAAATCACATGACCACAGGAATGCTGCAACAGTCATAAGTGTGAAAAATGCTCATAAATCATTTTCTTCAGTGGCGTTGTAATTCTGAATGATCACTAAGCAAACTGTTATAAGGCGAGGACTACCGATATACGCCAGTTGCCAAAAACCCAGAATAACAGAGTTGGAAGGGACCTTGGAGGTCTTCTAGTCAAACTCCCTGCTCAAGCAGCAAACCCTATACCATTCAGACAAGTGGCTGTCCATTCTCTTATTTAAACCCTCCAGCATTAGAGCACTCACAACTTCTAGAGGTAAGTCGCTCCACTGATTAATTGTCCTCGCTGTCAGAAAATTTCTCCTTATTTTTAAGTTGATTCTCTCCTTGATTAGTTTCCATCTCCTTGGTTTTTGTCCTGCCTTCAGGGGAAGAATAGGTTGACCCCCCTCTTCTTTGTGGCAGCCCCTTAGATATTGGTCCCAAATTTTGATCACGTGATCCTAGGAATGCCGTAACGGCTGTAAATGCAAAAAATGGTCATAAGTCACTTTTTTTCCAGTGCTGTTCTAACTTTGAATGATCACTAAGCGAATGGTTGTAAGTCGAGAACTATCTGTGTCAAGAAGCAGTGCAAAATCTTGACCGGTTACTCTCAAGGATGTTCTGAGGAGTAATGTGTGGATGTGTGACATACTTTGTCTCTATTACATTGCCAAAAAGTTGATGAGATTAGAGCTAGAAGTCTGGGAAATTTATCACAGGACTCCTTGCAAGCCTCCAGCATGAACCTGTTTTCTCAGCCACTTGGCTACGTGACAAGAGCTTTAATTATCCAAATAGCTTCCCTTGCTTATTGCAAACACAATGCAAATGGTAATGAATACAATTCAATAAATATCTAATATATGGATGTTTCTTTGAGGAAGACCTCATGTGATTAAGTGGTGACCTTATTATATATATACATATTTTAAAAAAGCATTCTAGATGATTGCAATATGAGCCAAGCGTAGAAAAAATATACTGAGTTTATTCCAATCTCTCGTATACAGAAGATAACAGCTTCATATTACATAAAGGAATCAGATACATATTTCATTCTCTGCTTTTAATTTTTTTTTAAAGAAACTGGTTTTAGACCGTGCAATTTAAAACATGGACTTGGCAACTATTATGAATTATGCAAATAGATCAAATTAACACTATATTACTTTTGCAGTTGAGACTGCTCTGCAGGAAATATAAGAAGAGACTAGAATCTTGGTGGGAGATATGTGTCATGCAAAACATTCCAAGTTCAATTCTCTTTTTTTTCCAACTATAAAAATCTTGCTCAGTACAGCTAAAATTGGGCCTCTCTGATTGAGACCTTGGGAATTCCAGATTCTATGGGAGAGTTGAATTAGTATTCAACTAATTTTTTAAGAAGAGACTGAGCAGCCACTTGTTTCAAATTGTATAGGGTCTCCTGCTTGAACAGGAAGTTGGACTAGAAGACCGCTCTATTCTGATTGATTGATTGATTGATAGAAACTGCCCGTTGTGCTGACTGCTCTTTCAAAGAAGTGAGTAAGACCCTTTAACAGGTTTCTAATAAAGGGAAGGGAAGGAGGAAAGGTAGAGATTGGAGATCTTTAAAATATGGTAGGCTGGATTTAGCCCAGGGCCATAGGTTCCTCATCTCTATGCAGAACTAGAAATAATGACAAAACAATATAACATCCCAGAAGCCAACCCAGACTTTAGGCTCCCTTGACAAAAATATATATTAGAGGCAGTCCTCAATTTACAACCATTCTTTTAGTGACCATTTGAAGTTACAACAGGACTGAAACAAGTGACTTACAACCAGTCCTCACACTTACGGCCACTGCAGCATCCCCATGGTCACCTGATCAAAATTCAGGCACTTGGTGGCTGGCAGGTATTTAAAGCAGTTGCAGTGTCCCAGGGTCACATGACCGCCATTTGCGATCTTCCCAGACGGTTTCTGATAAGCAAATTTATTGGGAGATTCGCTTAACGACGGCATGAGTCACCAAATCACTTCGGTGATTCAACAACCATGGCAAAAATGTGGTAAAATTGGGTGTGTCTCACTTTACAACAGCTTTGCTTAGCAACAGAAATCCTGGCCCCAATTGTGGTCCAAAGTCAAGGACTAACTGCATAATCCCAGAGATTCTTGTCCTCCTATAAATCACAGGTGTCAAACTCGCCGGGTCACATTGCCGTCACGTGATGTTTTGCGATATTTTTTTCCATTCGCGGAGCTGGGGTGGGCGTGGCCTGTGCATGATGTATGCAGCCCATGGGCTGCCAGTTTGACACCCCTGCTATAAATTATAAATCTCTTCATGATATTTATTTAAATAACAGAAAAAGAAAATATATATTTTTTTCCTTGCCATCTGGTACATCAAAAGTTACCCCAAATAATAATAATAATAAAAAAAAGCAAAACCACCTATTTTGCATAACTTTTCCACCACCAACTATCAGACGAGCGTGCAAATGCTTCCGAGCTTCTACTGCATCCTTTGGATATAAACCTAAACAGGCTCGAAAATGGCAGGCTTTCTTTCAGTTTTGAATAATTAGATTGTAAAATTCTGCTCAGCTTCTGCTGAGCACCGAATGCCGGTTAGGAATACCTCGGGCATCGCTCGGAGTGGAAAACATGCAATTCTGGGATTTCCAGTAGGCATTGTTCTGTAGCATCAGTGTGCCTCTCTACGGCTACAAACATTGTGATAACAAGTCGCCTGCTTAAGTGAAAAAATATGCAGAGCGTAGTTCTTTGTTTTGAACCTCCTCATGAGGGGAGATCATCTGTCTTCCTACGAAAGACAGAGAAACAACGCACAGCCAGAATGTGCTGTGTGCACTGTGTACTAAGACATATGGAAGGGCCAAGCTTTGAGCCTCTGTAAGTGTCCATCTCTAGATTTTATATTTGCCTATCCACTAGTAACATTCTGAAGCTAGGATTCAAAGCAGAGCGCCTCCCTTAACGATATATGAAAACCAAATGAATTAAGGCATCTCCTCCTGTCCTTTGTTAAAGCGGAAGAAATGTTTCCTTTCTCTTCCTCTTTGATAGGTTTACATTCTTAATGAAATCTTTTGCTACACGCCGAGCAGTTTCTACAGGCAGATAAATCACGAGGTCCATTTTACCTCATGCAGCTAACACAGAGGCAGCGGTACGACTATTTATTGCTATGACTTCTGTACCACTTCAATCTAATTGACTCTGGGTGGCTTACACAGCCAGGTAATACAATCCAAACAAGCAACACACAAAACACAGGTAACACCTGTATCAATACACGGTCATCATACCCGTAGCTTCATTTGTTAGTCCTGGCAGTCCTCGACTTATGAACAGCACTCAGTGGTCATTTGAACATACAACAGACCTCCCCAGAGCTACTTACAACATTTTTCAATGTTGTGATGGACACATTCGTACCTGCAGTCATGTTGTTGCATTTTGGGTGCTTGATAATCGGCAACCACCTTTAGGGTGACTTGCAGCGTCCTGTGGTCACGTCACCCCGATTTTTGATATTGTTTGCTGGTTCCTCGTTTTTACTTCTGGTTTTCAGCAAAAAATACCCATTGGGGAAAATAGCTTAATCACTGCATTGGTTGCTTCACTGTGTGGCATTCACTTAACAACCCTGATAAAAAAGCCAGTCATAACTTTGAATCTAGTTGCCTCCAAGGTCTCTTCCAGCCCTATGATTTTGTGATTCTGTGGTGCCTTGACTTACAGCCGCAATGACTTACAATCGTAATTCTGGGCTCAATTATGGCCATAAATCAAGAACTACCTGCAACCAGGACACACATTCACACATGCTTCCTTCAATCCCAAATGTTCCATAAAATGTCAGGTCTTAACAAGTCTCTTAATTGTCCCTAGGGAACTTTTGGCGACAATTAAGGTACATTCCCCACTGACCTGTCACACCTGAAGAAGTTTCTTGGATGAGAAGCAAAACGTCTTCAAAAGAAAAAACAAGAAAGTCCAGTTGCTTCCTGAAAAAGCACCTTTGGGACAACTGTTACCTGGATGACTGAGAATCTCTACAGAATCCCTAGGGACCAGTGCTCAATGGAGAAAACTTTCTGCCACTCCCCCACCTGCTAAGCTCCCTGATAGGTAAGGTCTCTCAGCAAATGCTTTCTGCTTGTGATTGCATGGAGGTAGGTTTTACCTGGAATAGGTGGTCTCAAAGAATGGACAACTTTTACATGTAAGTGGACCAACTTCCTTGGTTGAGTGTTTGGGAATTTCACATATCTGAAAGGTCACCTACTATCCAGAAGGCAACTATCCATCCACTTTGGCGCAGTGGTTAAGGAGTCAGGCTAGAAACTGGGAGACTATGAATTGTAGTCCTGCCTTAGGCATGAAGCCAGCTAAGTGACCTTGGACTGTCTTTCAACCCTAGGAAAGAGGCCATAGCAACTCACTTCCCAAAAAATGTTACTAAGAAAACTTCAGGGACTAATGCAGGTAGTCACTAGGAATTAAAAACTGACTTGAAGGCACGCACACACAGACAAAATTATTCATCCATGCATATGATTTCAGCATAGCTTTCTCCTGAATAGCCACCTATGGGATGATGCACTGGTTCATTATTGCAATTCTATCGCATGCCTGCTTATGTTATGAGTCACCAGGCTAAGTTCTGTACATCTTGCATCTATTACGCTTTCTCAAGAGTCTGTTTTCTCATTCTAGACAAAACACAGTAAGTTTTAGTCCCCGATAACAAGCTGATTTACATTGTGCTACCAGAACTGAACTGCAAAAACCTGGACGATCAGTAGATAACAGCAAGGCATTAGCGTTCCCTGTATTCTTTTTCTATAATCTAGTAGTTATTGTGATTTTGCATCCCAGAGTTTGTTAACTGTAGCTTTATGAACTCTGTTCAAAAGTTTAACAAGTTGATTCTTCCATGCTAATTTACAATCTCCTATAGAAGGAAAGTTAAATTCTGCCTTTGAAAAGATCTCCAGTGGAATGTTTACAGAGGAAGGGGTAAATTGTGATCTAGCCCCATATATAGTTCCCAGCACTACTCGCCCAAATATGTGGGTGTATGTGTGTTTGCATATATACAAGTACATAAAGTATAGTTTAGAGACATAGTAGTCAAAGTATACTTGAAATATGAGTTAAATTGGAGAAAGAAGTTGCCACGGTCTGTCAACAAAGATACAAGACATAGAACAGAACCTTCTCTCCTCTAGTAGCGGGCGAGCAAATGGTAAAATAATACCTACTAAGAAGCAAATAGCAATAGCACTTAGACTTACATACCACTTCACAGTGCTTTACAGCCCCTCTCTAAGCGGTTTACAGAGTCAGCCTATTGCCCCAAACAATCTGGGTCCTCATTTTACCGACCTCAGAAGGATGGAAGGCTGAGTCAACCTTGAGCCGGTGGGACTTGAAGTGCCAAACTGCTGACAATCAGCAGTCAGCAGAAGTAGCCTGCAGTACTGCACTCTAACCACTGCACCACCACAGTTCTGTTGAAGACAAGGAGGGGCAAAACCAATCAGAAGAATTAGTATGAGATTAGTATGAGATTTAATTTGTTGGTTATGTAGAATAATTAAATGTGCAAAGAGTTCAATAATATTCATATATTCAATTAATATTCATTATTGAATATTATTTTTATATATTTATATATTGATTCTTTTTTCTTCAGAGGAATTTAGGAAATTGCCTTATACTGTTTGTCAATCAATCCTGCATTACAGTATTCTTCTTTAAGAGCAGGTTTCCAGGATCTCCTGTAGAGAAGAATATTTTTAACCAGTCTGCTTCAGCTGTTAATGAAAGGATTACATCTGCAAATTTCTGCTCTGAAAGTATACGTGACACAGTCCTATCCTATGAGAAAGCTCAACAAAGTTAGTTCACCTCATGCTGGGAAGCCGGATAAACCATCTTGTCCTTCAGTAGACACTGAAGAACCTGTGGTCAGACGTGGAACATATTACTTGAATGAGTAACCCAGCAGTCCAGCTTTCCAAAAGGCTGGCTTTCACTTGCCTCCATAGTTTCTTAAAACTATAAGAAACGACCAGCCATTCTCAATATAAAGAGAAACGAAATAAAGGTAGTCCTGGAATTATCAATGCAATTGGTAGTGGAACCTCAGATATTGAGTGATCGTTAAGCAAGATGGCCACCTGACTGCTTCACTAAATAATCACAATCTCACTTCTCCCAGTTGTAGTTGTTATGCAACTACATGGATTATTTAGTGCACGGGTGTCAAACTTTTGGCGTCATGTTGCCGTAATGCTGCCGTGGGCATGGCCTACGCATGACGCATACGGCCCACGGGCCGCCAGTTTGGCATCCGTGAATTTAGTGGATGGAGCGGAAAAGCAGCCTGCCAAATGATACTGCTATCATATTGCCCCCTAGTCCTTTTCTCTAGACTAGCCATACCCAATTCCTGCATCCGTTCTTCATATGCTTTAGTCTCCAGGCCTTTAGTCATCGTATCCCTGCTTTGTTACTCCAATGTAATGCACAAGTTTTCTTCAGAGCAACTCCTACGCTGGACCAGAGAGATGAAGCAGGGCTCCTTGTGATCCCTATCTTATTTTTCCAGCCCAGAGCACAATCTCCCTCCCGTTCACAGAGGGGAGAGTAATTTGTGCATTGGGCTGGAGAGATGAGGTGGGGACCCTGAAGATCCAAGGTGTGTTCTGCATCCCAATGAATGATTTCTGTCCCTGCCTGCCCACTGCCCCTTGCATGGAGGGGAAATATCTTCACTAGGTAATGGCAGATTAAAACCTTCCCTGCTGGCTTTCCCACTGACTTCCTGGGGAAGCTGGCAGAGGAATTGCAAATAGTGATCATGTGATCACAGGTACCTGGCAACTCACTGTAAATTGTCAAGCACCCAGATTGCAATCACGGGACCATGGGTGCGAGGAGTGATGTTTTACGCCAGCCAAACTTTCCAAAAACATCATATTTTTGAAGATTCATTAAACAATCAATCGTAAGTGGAGGATTATTGTACCTGTAAGGAAGGGTGAAATACTGAGAGCTAAGCAAGTTTGTTCCCAGCCCATCCTTTCTGTCTGTATATTTTAAAATTCCAATTCCTATTCAAGTGTAATTGACTTACTTTATAATTCTATGCTGCTTTCTCTTGCTGATTTGCTTTTTCCCAAGTTAATTTGGCTTGATAAGAGGACATTTGGCTGCACGGTTTAAGAGAGGTTTTTCCCCATAAAGACTTCTTTTCTGCACAAAAGTAGATTTGCACATCTATTCACTTTATGTGCACAGTTATGCACAGTTCATTTGGATTAACAGCAAAAGCTTAAAATTCAGACTGCTTAAAATTCTCTAGCTGGGGTTTAACCCATGACAGCCCTTTGAGGTAGGCAAGGTCAAGAACCAGCAACAGTAAGGATTTCAGGAATGTTGTGTGGGTGTTGTACAATACAATAACAAAACGATTTTCAAGCCTATCAGAGGATTTCTCTCTGCCTCTTCTTATGCCAAAGAAAATCAAGGTTGAAGTTACTTTGGCTTCCTCATTCCCAGGACCAGGTACATAACAACCAACTTTACTATACAGCCTATTGTAATTCTTTTTCTTTCCTTCCCCCTCTCCACTTTTTCGTTTTGTTTTGTTTAAGAGCTACCCTTAGAAGAAAAGATTTGAGCTTGCAAAAAGTGGGCTTGCTTCTGCTTTGTGAAGCAAAGTGATTCTCTTTGTCAAGATGAAAAGGTGTCCCATTCTTCTCCATCTGCATCACCTTAAAGCTTTGGCCATCAACTCCAACAGCCAAATCAGAAGAGGCTTCTATATATATGCGCAGACTTGCTGGGAGAGGTTTTGGAAGAGAGGCAAAAAACGAAAATGAATTCACACCGAAAGGGGGCTGGGCTGCTTCTCCTCTGAAGTTCAGCTTAGCCTTAGAGAAAAACATAGATAGATAAAATCGCCTCTCCCTTATGATCATATATTCTAACCTCAAGGGCCACAGCAAGCTTGGCACAGCATCCCAGGGGCCATGCTTCAAAGTGGGTAGAGCCAGGAGGCATTTTAGGAAGAGAGCTTTGGCTTAGTGTGCTCTTTTCTGTCTTATCAGTAGGTAACATACAAACTTTGCCTCCTTGAGATGTCTATGCACCCATGGGAGGTTTTGTGCTGCTTCAGCTTGGTTGCTCCTTATGCATGTTGAGAGGTAGTTGATGCCAACTCTCTTGCTGCTGAGTAGCAAGCTGAGCTCCAGGCAGGGTTTGAAGCAGAATAGTAGCTGCTTACCTATGGCCTTTTCAACTGGATGGCAGTCTGGTTTATTGCTTTATACTGTTGAAGTTTTAAGATGTTGCTTTCTCATTGAATTGGAGCCTACCTTCTCTCCTCTCCTGTTCTCCCCTCTGGTTAGCTTCTCTTTTCTACGCTGAAGACATGGGGGGGGGGGAGCGAAGTGAACTAACGTGGCTGAACTAGCCAGTTGTGGATGCCTGTCAAAAAGGTGAGTGTAGCCAACAACTGGCTGGAATGCCAGAGTGAAAGCCACTGAGGTGGGTTTATGCTTCTCTCAACAGGCGGGAGAAGTATCAAACTCCTTCAGTGGGTTTCCTAGCCTCCTCCTAGCCTTTTGGGGAGGGGGAAATAAGTTGAGGTTGGAAAAAGAGGGCTATTTCAGCCATTTCAGTGCTGCGTCTTCCAGGTGCAGAGGGGTGCTTTCAGTCACATTCCCCCCCCCCCGCACTTACAAATCTGCATTGACTAAGTAACTTTATTTTTCTTTTTACAACCCCGTAATCCCTTTTTATCAGGGTGGAGTTGGGGGTGATTGAATAGAGCTGAAGGCTTACTGGCCGGATGCCCTTCCTGATGCCTAAGTGGAGTTCGCAGCAGATATTTTCTCTTTGAGCCCTGATAGAGAAACATCTAGGCTTGAACTCTCAACCTTCCAAGAGGGAGGCGAGCGTCCTCACCTCTAGGCTAACTCACTGCTCTACTAAGGAACTGAAGATGACTATTTAAAAACAACAACAACACTCAAATTGATGGGTTTTTGGGCCCAGCCATTCGGGGAACCACAGGAGCACAACTGGTAGGCCACACTTTTTGTACACCCTCACTACACAATGACCTTCACCCAATACAAATGTGTACTGAATTTGCATCACTCAATACTTGGATGACATCTCCCCTAAACCGAATCCTTGTGAGCTTGTCAGGTAATATGGAGATGCTTTAATTTCTCCTACTCGTTGTTATTAAAAGGAGGTCATTTAAAAAGGGGGGGAAAATCAGTTAGCAGAAAGCTTACAGAAAATAAGCTCATTTAAAGATACATAGCTCAATCAGGCAGCTATTTAAAGAACTCATTTCGCTCCTTGATAAAGATAACGGGGGAAAATAAAAAGGCTCTACAAAATGTATGTTCTTCCTCCTCTTTTCAATTAGTTTCCGCTTAATCCCTAGCAAGCAAAGTACGTCATAAAAGAGTTTCTCTTATAAGTCCTTAGAAAAGTGTGTGCAACTGAGACTGATTCAGAAAACTGTGAAACCCCCTCCTGGTAAATTCCTGCAGACAGAGCATTTAACCATCCCCCAATTCACCACACAAGAATCCAAGTTGATGATTCAAGTTCTCAGAATCATGTGTTGATGAGAAGTAGAGTCCAGCTCTTTGGTCAAAAGACCAGTGATTCTGTTTTGCTTGCAAATCAGATAATCTTATGTTTTCTGCCAAAAATGAAGTCAGCATGACCAGCTTTTGATTCTATTCTGCAGTGCTTAGGGCCAAATGCAACTAGTTTTCCTTTAGAGAGGTGATTTGTCTCCTGATTCAGTAACAGTACAAAAGAGTTGGAAGGTACCTTGGAGGTCTTCTAGTCCAGCCCTCTGCTCAAGCAGGAGGACCAGTGGCGGGATTCAAAACTTTTTACTACTGGTTCTGTGGGCGTGGCTTGGTGGGCGTGGCTTATTGGTCATGTGACTGGGTGGGCGTGGCCACCCTCACCCCATTTTAGGTCTAGTGGGCCTCCCTGCAGCCTCCTGGGAGCCAAAATGGAGCATGGGAGGGCCCACACCGCACCCTCCGTGCCCCATTTTGGGCCTAGCGGGCCTCCCCAAAGCCCCCTGGGAGCCAAAATAGGGTGCGGGGGGCTGCTTCACACCCCCACACCACTTTTTGGGCCTAGTGGGCCTCCCTGCACTTACCTGGGAGCCAAAATGGGGCACGTGGGGAACTCCAGGAAGGGGCAGGGCGGGCAGAGGCAGGGCCAGCCAGAATCTTTCCTATTGATTCAGCCGAACCGGCTGAATCCCACCACTGAAGAGGACGTATACCATTCTGGACAAAAAGCTATCCAATCCTTTCTTAAAAGCCTCCAGTTTTGGAGCACCCACAACACCAGAAGGCAAGACAAGAAACAATGGATGGAAACTAATCAAGGAGAGAAGCAATCTAGAACTAAGGAGAATTTTTCGAACGGTGAGATCAATCAGTGGAACAGCTTGCCTCCAGAAGTTGTGGGTGCTCCATCACTGAAGGCTTTTAAGAAGAGACTGGATAGCCATTTGTATGAAATGGTATAGGGTTTCCTGCTTGAGCAGGGGGTTGGATTAGATGACCCCCCAAGATCGCCTCCAACTCTTTCCAACTCTTTATTCTATGTTGTATGTTCAATAATAACATTTAAACCTTGGTTAGGTGTATTGGTTAAATCACCAGGCTAGAAGAGACCATGAGTCCTGCTTTAAGCACAACATCAGCTTGGCCCAGTCCCTCTCTCTTAGCTCTAAGGAGAAAGTCAAGGGCAAACTGCTTCTGAAAATCCTACCAAAAAAACTGCAATACTATTCCATACAATCACCAAGAGACAATACCGACTTAAAGACCTATGAAGACACATACACACATACACACACAAAGAGAGCAAGGATTATTTCACCCTAAATAGCCTGTCTAATTCTTTTTACTTATTTATTATGATATGTCTTTGACACTGCAGTAATTAATCAGCTGCCTAGATCAAAATGTCCATTTTATGATCAAGAAAAAAAAAGCAAGGTATACAGATCATTTGCAAGCTATGAATGATTCCTCTGCCAACCAAGAGAGCGAAATAAACAAATAAAAACTACCACTCAATTATTTGATGTGGTACATTTTTGTTCAAAACTTTTTTTTCCAATGAGAAATTTATCATTTATTTCTAAATAAATAAACAAACAAATTAAAAAAAATGAAAATCCCAAGTGTTTTTAAGTATATTGAATTAAATTATTGCCAGGTGCTTTCTGAATTTCTTGTTAAATGACACAAACATAACACATCTCTTCTTAAATGCTGATTTTAATTAAGAAAACCTAAGTTGAAATAATTTAAACAAAGTTCCAGTCACAAGGAAAGCAGCTGTCAAAGTTCCAGTCAGGAGTTTTGTCATTCCCCAGGAATCCCTTGAAGAGCTGAAATAGCACAAGAAGAAAAATGGTAGCTTAAAAAGTATTTGGAGACTTTTTAGCAAGTTGTTCTCCTTTCCCTGCCTTTCCAGTCACAAAGTTTTAAAGTAGAGACAGAAAACTGCAATTGGAAAAGGGAAGGGGGAGGGGGAGGGGGAAGGGGAGGAGAAGAGAGGAGAGGAAAGAAAAGGCCTAATCATAATCTCCTAATATTATTTTAAGCTTCAAAAAGTTTATGGATTTGCAAAATTGGACTGCAAATTGGAATTCTGTTACTGACCCAGGCTAAATCGGGATTTAATTTCATAAGCAAGAACAGGTGAGGGAAAACTCCACAACCCCAGGGATGGGAATGAAGAATGACATAAAGAAAGAAGGAAATAGGAAGGGAGAAGAGGAGAGGGAGCAAGAAAGGGAAACTTTCCTTAATGAGAAAAGTCTGATGACTGAAGCAAACAGCAAATGCTTACCGACACCCCCTGGGGTAGACAGCAAGAGGTAGCTTTAAAAAAAACACAGGCAAGCTGAAAACTTTGTCACTTGGAGAGCAGAGCTAATTTAACCAAAGCCTGATTGTAACTCAAGGAAAATATTGGAGCTTCATTCCTATAATCCCAGTGACAATATTCAGTGACCCTATAGGACACTAGGAGTGCATGTTTTAGATGTGGAAGAACACCTGCAGGAAATCCATTTAAATGTCCAAGCACTGTCCACAAACATCTGTACTTTGCCCTAATGTGGAGAAATGTGACTTTCAAGAAAAAAAAAATCAGCAAGCAGCATGGATTCTGCATAGGAGGATAAAAAGGGGGGAAAGGACATTTCTGAGGCTTACGGTCTACCTAGTCTCTCTCTCAATTGTTTCTAGATGTCTGTTGTATGTGCTTAGACATTCCAGGAACAAAGAGCAACGAACAATTTAGAACTTAGAATAACTTTATTGTCACTTTGAATGTATACTAATCGGCATACATTAAAAATGAAATTTCGTTGCACACAGCTCTCAAAGGGTCACCACCTCCAATGCACATTACATAAACATGACTAAATAAGTAAACAAATAAATAAGCATATGCCCACATATATTATATGACACAGAGAACCAACACAGTCTACTCCAGATGTATACATGTACATGGCGAAAAAAACAAATCTTGTGAGTTTACCAGACGGATGGCATAAGGAACAAAGCTGTTACAGAATCTGGGAGTCCTGCTAGAAATCCTTCAAAACCTCCTCCCAGAGGGGAGCAACAGAAACAGACCGTGAAGTGGGTGTGTGGGGTCTCGAACAATACTTCCAGCTCTAAGTACATAGTGCTTATAAGCAGTATCCTGAATGACAGGAAGCGAGCTTCCTATAATCTTCTCAGCTCTCCTTTCCACTCTCTGAATGGGCTTTCTCTCTGAGGCACTGCTGCTGCATTGCTACAACAATTGCTGTTACAATTGCTACAAATTGCTACAACAAGGCAATCACTTGTCAATACCGCGATATTAAACAGAGCAACGGGATTGAAGTTTCTGAAAACTAGAAATGTAATGATTGGAGCCAAAAAGAGGAAAAAGAAATATTAGGACATAAGTTGGGGGCTTAAATCGCTGCTCAATACAAGATATTCTTATTGCTATATATCTTTGCTTGTCAGAAGGTCAGAAAAGGCGATCACATGACCTCAGGACATTGCAACCATCATAAATATGAGGCCAGACACCAATCGTCTGAATCCTGATCGCGTGACCGTGGAGATGCTGCAAAGGTGGTAGCTACGAAAAACAATCATCAGTCACTTTTTTCAGTGCCACTGTATCTTCGAACGGTCACTGAATGAACTGTTGTAAGTCAAGGACTACCTGCATAGCAATTCCACCATAATAAAAATGATGGAATGACAGTGAAATAAAAGTTGTAATTCTTTACTTTCCGAAATCCCAGGACCCCACTACCTGTTCTGTGGTCCTTGCCTCTTTCTTGGTCTCTATTGAGGCTTGTTTGTCTCCTTGAGCGTCATCATCATTAGAACATAGGAGAGAGGTTTAGGAACAGAAATAAATCGGCAGGACCAGATGGCGGTTTGTCTTATAAGCAAGCTATAGTGAACTGAAGAAGACAAAATGATAAATCATCATCGTTGAGAAGGCGCACTGCTTGAATTCACCCATCATCCCGTCCCCCAAATTACACTTACAGGGAAATGCGAGCCAGGGCTGTCTGCTAAAATGATTAGTCCAGCCAAACAACCACAGCAGGACTTTCTGATAAGCTGACTTGAGATACAAAAAGCTCTGTTTGTTTCTTTTTTTTTCTCTTGGCCTGGAAATGTTGCTTTCTCAGTGTGTTTGTGTAACTCAACCTCTGCCAATATGGTGGGCTCCACAAGTATAATTTCCATCAACTACAGACAGCACTGCCATTGGTGGGAGAAAGAGGGTGTGCGCAGGCTAAGGCCAGTACACGTTCAAACAATAAACGGATAAGCTGCAAGCCACGTAATTTTATCTCCAACTTCCCTTGTGTTAGATGGCAATGAATTTTTTTATTTTTTTATTTATTTTTAAATCTGCAGTTGTAAGGACAATATTTGCAACTTTACTCATAGACTCCCCTCTGGGCCTTTCAATTAATTACTTCTTGAGTGACTTCTGGCTGGATTATTTTAATTTTGAATTAATTTCTATTTTGATTATCAAGATTCCCAACAATGCCAGCAGGCAGAGTTCAGAAGTGTACGGATGTCAAAAATTATCTACGTACACCAGAAAGGCAATAATTATGCAAAATCCATCCTCACCAAGACTTATCAGCTCTCTACCCTCAGCCGCTGATGGTTCTTTGAGTCTGTTGAAGATATTGCAATCTTCCTGTTCTCCCCTGCATTGGCCATAATCTTTGCTCTCCATCCTGTGCTACATTCACACGGACAAACCCTGCTCTCTCGAAAGAAGGAAATATGCTGATTAGAAAACTGCAGGGGCCACTGTTTCAAGGTTGGGAGCAGGCAAAGTAGCATTACAAGAATCTCTCTCTTTCATACTGGTTCAAAGTGTGGAAATGCAATTTTCAGAACTCAGAGAGATCCAAGAGGTGAAAAGGTTGAAACAACATCTGAAAAACTTCTAAAATCAGCAATAAAAGGGGAGGGGGAAGGAAAGAGAGAGAGAGAGAGAGATTTGAAAGGATTCCTGTGGTTGCTAACTCGTGATTTTTATTATGAATACCAATTTCTGTCATCATGAGCAAGGACATCTTGTGTCTACGTGTTCCTGTTGCATGCAAAACTGGTCTATCCTCCCCTCTCTATTGCATAGAAAGATGAAACTTGTTTTGGTTTACATCAGGGGTGTCAAACTCATGTCGTCACGGCGGCATCATGTGACGTATCGGGACTTTTTTGCCGCTTCGCTAAACTGGGCGTGGGCGTGACCAGCACGTGGCGCATCCAGCCCGCAGGCTGGGAGTTTCACTACCCTGGTTTACATCATCACTTATCTTGAGATGCAGGAATCCAGATTTTACCACGAGTTCTTTCCCCTTTTATTAAGCGTTCTTCTCCATTTTCATTTATTGCAATAAACAAAATTTATTTATTCTGCTGTACATTTATTCTAAATTTAGTTAGCGTCTAAAAATGCCAAAAATTTAAAGTTGAAAACTTGTCATTATTGAATAAACAACACAAGCTTTTGTTTTCATATATTGCAATCACACATGCCCAATATTCATGTTAATTTAGATAGATTGTACGCAAGAAAGACACTTCTGGTAAGGAATTTGGGCTAATTAAAAAAGGCAAAACTATGAGCTGTTTAATTCCTAACCATATTGGAGCCAGCTGTGAACTGGGTTGTAATTTATTTTTGATTGTGAAGCCTTGACCAATGCCTTTTGACTAATGACCATTGAATGAGACATTAGCAAAATCTAGCATGAGTTGTATTTTATAATATAGGGGGAAAAGAGGAAATGTGTGTCTTCACATTATTGTACAGTACACTCTTGGCACCAACTTAAATACTAATCCCACCAGTTTTCTTAACAAGATTTTTGAGAGGTGGTTGGTGGTTAGTCCTTGTCATCTTCCTAGGCTAAGAGAAGTACAATTGAATAAATCAATCAATAGGGAGGAACTGATTCAAGGTCACCCACCTGGCTTACCTAACATAATTAATAGAATAGAATAGAATAGAAGAGTTGGAAGGGACCTTGGAGGTCTTCTAGTCCAACCCCCTGCTCAGATAGGAAACCCTATACCATTTCAGACAAATGGTTATTCAATCTCTTCTTAAAAACTTCCAGTGTTGGAGCATTTAGAACTTCTGGAGGCAAGATATTTCACTGATTAATTGTTCTAACTGTCAGGAGATTTCTCCTTAGTTCTAGGTTGCTTCTCTCCTTGATTAGTTTCCACCTATTGCTTCTTGTCCTGCCCTCAGGATGCTTTGGAGAATAGCTTGACTCCCTCTTCTTTGTGGCAGCCCCTGAGATATTGGAACACTGCTATCATATCACCCAAAGTCCTTCTTTTCATTAAATAAAACATACCTAGTTCCAGCAACCGTTCTTTATATGTTTTAGCCTCCAGTCCCCTAATCATCTTTGTTTAGGAAATGTATAACAGTGTGAACGACATACCTCAATGATTGAGATATTTCCTTAGTCCATACTTAAACCAAAAGACAAAACAATTAAATGCCTTGGGATCTGCACCAGCCACTTAAGAATCTTTCATACCATTTAAGAAAAAAAAGGAGATTAGGCAAAGCCACTAAATTTGACCATGTAATGTTTTTCTTGTCAGCATTCTGTTTGTGCTTTTACTGCATTATTTTGATAGCCACTTTTTGTTTCCTGTACAATTCAGTAAGTTCCAATTTTCAACTTGCATCAACTTGTTCTTGGCTGTCTTTTACATAATCAGTCAGTGTATGCTTTTTTTGTTTAACATTTTATTTGACTCGAAGTAAACCTTTGCTCCCGTTTCTATGGGACAAGTATAATCTATTAATATCACCACAGGAATGTGATGAATGAATAGCCTTCATTTTTTCTTTTTTTTTTCAGTCCAAACTGTCTAGTTCAGCTTGTGTTCAGTTAATAATTCCACTGGTGTATCATATCACAGGTATCACCCAGATAGTAATGGCTTTGATGGTGTTTCACCTGTTCAATTGTTTCTTGTAACAATTATCTCACTCTTTGAATGTATTCTTCAAGACTTGTCCATGCTTGATGCTATCGAACTGCATATTATAAAGTAATACTATAAAGATCAACACCTTTCAGTATATTCACTTTTTCGGATGTTACTATTGTTCTTTTGGCAATAAAAATGCAACTATCTTACCATCCATCTCTATCATGAAAAGCCAATAAACAAAACTTACTATTTGTAACTCTACTATAAATGCTGCTGGATGATAAATTCAGGTGACAACACTTATTTTAAAATATGCTTTTCTTTTCAGAAAAAGACACTTGTTTTTATCATGCAGACATTTTATATGGTAATTCACTCCATGAAAAGGATGTATGGTTGCATTTGAAATTTTTGGTTGCAATTCAAAGCACTTAACTGGGAGTTGTTCCCCCATGTCCTTTGGAGGTACTACTTTTCAAGAAAACATGTGTTCCGTGTCAGTGTTGTGCTGTTGCAGATGTTCGCAAAATAGTTGGAGAAATTGTGACAAAGGAGGTGGGAAATTGGGGTGAGAAAGAGCGGAGGTTATATGGCTCTTTCGCCTGGGGCATCTCGAAACCTCAAAATGACCCAAAATCACCTCTGCTTACTTTAATAGGTATCATTAATCAATAGTTCCACCCCATGAGAGGCAGATGGAGATAAAAGCTAGCCAGGAACAGTCATAAAATGCTCTTCAAAATGCTTAAGATCTAAATTCCTTTGAAGCTTTCTCCTAGATTTTCTACATTTGGCTTGTCTTTTTTTTCTTTCTTTTTTACTGACAGTTGTTGCTTTCTTTCCTTAAAAGTTACCTTCTTGGATAAATTTATCACAATGCCCAAATGCATGTTTATTCTATGTTGTGACTCACTAAAGATAAGTGAAATAAACAAAGTCATTAAAACAGAAACCAAAGGATTGCAGATGAAATCTGTTTCAGTGTTTTTTTGGGTTCACAAGTTCATAATTCATCAAAGTTAACATCAGGAAAATGTTTGTTACAGTACAAGATTTAGTTAGAAAAGGCTTATGTTTGCTATTTGTAACAGATTTATTGGAAAACATCTTCAAGTTCCTATGAACTTGCAGTTACAGCAAGTTTGTTTAAAAGTTGATTTTCATACATATGTTGAATGGATCGTTGCCTAGATGAGACACTAAAGTTAAAGCAGGGACTGATGTAAACTATGCAAGATAAAGCAGCATCTATAAACTTGGCACAGATCAAACAAACTTATGTTAGACAAATCTGGTCATCTTGCCTAACATTAATAACAGGATCTTCTGACACTTTTAGAGCAGTGATGTCTCACCTTTGCGGCACTGAGTGCCCAAAGCGTGCGCATGCGCATCACCAAAATGCAATGCGCCCCTCCACATGCACGTGCGTCCCCCGTGCATATGACCCGCCCCATGCATGCACCCTGTCCATGCGCATACCCCCCACACATGCCCCCAGTGCATGCATGGCAGAGACCTGAAGACCAGCTGGCCAGCAGGAGGCATGGTCACATGTGCAGTGGAGCTGAGCTGGGGTGACTGCTCATGTGCATAGAGACAGGGCTCTGCATGCCACCTCTAGCACGCATGCCAGAGGTTCGCCATCACGGCTTTAGAGCCTAACACTTTATTATTTTTTAAAAAGTTTTTTATTTTTTATTTTATCAATGCGTGAACAGTGTGGCACCTGAGTGTCATACATTTTGATACAAGTAAAATGGTATTAATCATATCTGTTCCATTTAACAAGCTTATATAATTCTAGTAATAATACACATATTTATATTAAATTATAATCTTTCATTATTTAGTTATTCAATATTTTAATGTGTTATTTTTATGCCAATCACCCTATTCTAAATGTCATACCTTGTAATATAAATAAAATATTATTAATCATATTTATTACAGTTGGCAGGCTTATAGAATTCTAATAATACAAACATGTATGTTAAATTAAAATATTCCATTATTTGCTTATTCAACTTATAATCCTTCGTTATTTGGTTATTCAATATTTCAATGTTATTTTTATGTTGATCACCATATTCTGCATGTCATACATTTTGATACAAATAAAATATTATTAATCATATCTGTTATATTTAGCAAACATACACGTATTCATATTGAATTATAATCTTTCATTATTTGTTTAATCAATAGTTCTGTATATTATTTTTATGCCAGTCACCATATTGTTTATGTATACTTAATCATACCATCATTCAAATTCTAATTTCTCCTATTACTTCTCCTTATTATATAAAAATGTGTATTTTATTAATCCCCCTCTCTCTAGTTCCCATACCTACTCTAGCTTTGATTATGCCACTACTATATTTAAACATATTTCCTTTCTAACCATCGTCTCTTATTCGCTTGAGCCTAATACTTTAGTATGACACTAGCTTGTGTGGATTGAATGGCAAATGAACTCGAAGTAAGGTATCTATCTATCTATCTATCTATCTATCTATCTATCTATCTATCTATCTATCTATCTATCTATCTATCTATCTA